>QNGE01004774.1:0-55298 GCA_008508345.1 Paragonimus westermani | reverse complement strand
GATAAACCGGGTCGCCCTATCCACTGCACATGGCAGGGTGGACAGGCGAAAATATGCTACTGCCAGACGCAGCCTCATACTCCCTCTCGACTACGAACCCGCGAGCAGATAATGCTCAGTTAGATTTCAGTGCCCACAAGACCAACTTGAGACAGACCCGGGGACACAAGACGCTTACCATTGGAACTTAGAACGTGCGCATGCTGCTGGATCGATGCAGCGCCACAGAACGACCGGAAGGACGCACCGCCCTGATCGCGATGGAACTGCATCGATATGGAATCGGCGTAGCAGCCTTGAGTAAGACAAGCCTTGCAAACCAATTAAGTTGCGGGAAGAAGGTGCTGGATACACCTTCTACTGGATAGGTTACCCGGCAGATAGTGTTCGGGAGCATGGTGTCTGTTTCACGGTCGCTGATCGCATCAATGCTTTGATGAAAGACGAACCACATGCAATCAGCATTCGAATCACGTTCATGCGCCTGCGACTCGGTTGAGGTAAGTGTGCTACATTTAATAGTAGTTATAGTCCTAATATGTGTCACGCTGATGATACAAAGGACCAGTTCTATGATCANTGAGGTAAGTGTGCTACATTTAATAGTAGTTATAGTCCTAATATGTGTCACGCTGATGATACAAAGGACCAGTTCTATGATCAGCTTTCCGCTACAATCCGGTCGGCGCTATCGAGTGACCGACTATTTCTTCTGGGGGACTTCAACGCGCGAGTTGGGTGCGACCCGGTGGCTTGGCCGGGAGTCCTCGGACCCTACGGCCTCGGCACATCAACGAGAAGGGTGATCGTCTGTTCCGCCTGTGTGCTCGTAACGAGCTGGCTATCAAGAACGTCCGATTCCAACTGGACGCGAGAGACATCACGACGTGGACTCATCCACGAAGCGGTCACCACCATCTGCTTGACTACGTGATTGTGCGGCAACCCCACGTACACGAAGTGCGTATCACGCGGGTGATGCGTGGCGCTGAATGTGGCACAGATCATAGGCTAATCAGGACCAACTTGTATGTTCATGTACGCATTTCTGTTTATTGTAGGTGCAAGAGGACCCGGTTTTTCTAAAGCGCCGAACATTACCTTATGAAATGAGAGAACATGTGCATAATTTCTCAACAGATTGAAAGAAGACGGCATAATCTCGTAGGTTAACTCATCAGCATGGGCCAAACCAATCGTTGCGGTTATGAATGAAGATGGCAGATCACCTAGGATCTGCGGTGACTATAGGTTAACGCTGAATACAAGACTGAAAAAGGGCGCAGCGACAACTGAGGCGCCGGAGGATTTTATGATAGCCCTGTATGGTAGCAAATCGTTTTCCAAGATTGACCTGACAAACGCATACTTAAAAATTCCATTGGAGAGTGATTCTAAGACGATCACTACGATTAACACCCACTGGGGATTATTTCAGTACAATTTTTTACCATTTGGATCAAACGTATCAGCTGGGGGGTATTCCAGGCTGCGACTGATGAAGTAATTACCAATTCACCAAGATTACGCACTTATCAAGATGATGTAACCATATACGCCGACAGTGCAGAGGAGCATGATAAGAGGTTACTTTCACTTCTGGAACGATTCAGAGATAAGAACATAGCCATCAAGCCTTCTAAGTGCGTGTTCCAGGTATGAGAACTGAGTTTTCTTGGTTTTATCATATGTGATAAAGGATACAAGCCGGACCCTGACCGGTACAAAGCTTTGGTTACCGTTACATCGCCAAGAGACCAAGAGGAGCTGCGATCAATAATGGGATGTCTCCAGTACATTTCTCGGTGTATCCCGAAATTTTCAACGAAATCACAGCCAATATTTGCAGTTCAATCAGAAGAGACATGGTCTTGGACTCAAAAAGACGAAATTCATCTGCGAGAATTAATAGAAGTTGTGATTAAAAGGCCGATGTTAGCCCCATTTACTATGTCCAAATTTACCACGCTGATCACAGATGCATCCAGTGTTGGCATTGGTGATGTGTTGGAACAGGAAGGATATCAGATCATTTGCATATCACGTTTGTTGAGTAAGGCTGAGCAAGGATATTCACAAACACAAAAGGAGGCGTTAGCAGTCCACTGGGCTGTCAGGAGGCTGCATAAATATTTGTTCCGTATTGGATTCAAAATTTTTACTGATCACTAAGCTCTACAGTATTTACTTGACCTCCACAGATCAATCAATCAATCAAATCATCAGCGGCAATGATACAGTGATGGAGTCTAGTTCTGGCAGCATACGACTATGACATCGTTTATCGTCCTTGTAAACAGATTCCTCAGGCGGATTTTTTATCACGGTATTCCAGTTTTCAGCCGCTGAAGCTTGTTTGCTTGCTTTGCCAGCTATTCCAATTAGCCGAGAGGACTTGATCAAGAAAACTAAAAACTATTATGGCACGGTAATTGCCGTGATGGTCGTCAATTATTAGGAAGAAACACACAGTACTACTCCAGAACCGAAAGGAGTTGTCAATACAACCTAATGGTGTGCTGTGTCACAGGGATCAATTGGTCATTCCACCACCGCTACGAAAGGCGATATTAGACGACTTGCACAAAGGTCACCTGGGCGTGGAGAAAATGAAATCCCTGGCTCGACAGATGTGTTGGTGGCCGGAGGTAAACTTGAATATCAAGAGCATTGCAATGAACTGCCACTTCTGCCTCCACAAAATAAAGACAAGGCTGAAGAATTGGACACCTTGGCCGGACAGTTACCTACCATGGCAACGGGTGCATGGAGACTATTGTGAACCCCTTATTGGTAACTATTACATTCTGGTGTTGAGTGATTCATACTCACGGTGGCCAGAAGTATTTATTACAACCTCACCTTCCACGGCATTTACCATGCAAGCATTTCGTAAATATTTCAGTCTTGAGGGCACCCCGCAGGTCTTGGTGACGGACAACGGGTCACAATTTTGTTTCGCTGAAATGAAACAGTGGCTTGACAGCATCGGGTGTCGTCATTTGCGAACGGCGCCTCTGCATTCACATTCAAACGGGGCTGCAGAAAATCTGGCGAAAACGTGAGTCCCAATAGTCCTAGAACATTTGCTGAACCGGATGTGTATCTCGATAACTTTCTGGATCGGTACAGGAACGCAGCTCTTTGCAAAACGAAAGAGATTTTGGCGGTGCTATTTAAATCAAAGCTCCTAAGAGCATACCTTCAGTGTGTAGATTAAACGGAGGGATATATTTTCGTGGAAACGATTTGCGACCTGCCAAACGATTGATCACTCGCCAGCTAGGCGGCACAATGATGGAAATTACTGACCTGCACGATGCCACCATTCATCGGAGACACACTGACCAAATCCAGTTTCGGACCACTGAAAACGTAGCCATGGAGGAAGCAGAACGCCCTGTGCTGCAAGAGTTTGATGCCCAGAGAAGGTCAGAACAATTGGCAAATATGAATTCGGAGGCCTCTAGAAGAAGAGAAAGTTGTGGTTGAAATATACTCAATTCACCGCTTACCCAAACCCCGACACAACACAAGATCTGACAAACGGTCCATCCAAATAGCGCGTTAAAGACACAACATCAGGATTGGAAGAACGGTCTCACTGTTGTGTTTTCCGTTCTTCGCCAATTTGTGTGTTCCGTATCCCACCAATTAACATACAGTTTATGACTTTGCATGTACTAATACGATCAGCCAACGAGAGACTGTGATTTCTTTAATACTGTACACCCATAAATTCGGATTCTCAACTCATGAATAACAGCTGCTTACTGCAGGTAGCACCAGGTCTTCTCTTTATTACTTGAGTGGGAGGTTCCAATTCAAGTACGATTCCTAGGGCCATTCGAAGTCCCTAATTCCTAGTATCACACAACCACTGAGACGATCGGTGTTGAGCGCTAGATACGCCCGGACTGGCACGATGACAAAAACGTGGTTATCTCCAGCGTGGTACCAGAGAAGAATGCCGCACTCGCCTCATCCACAATGGACCCATCCAATGGAGCATTGAGACAGAGTACCGGACGGACGGGTGACTGCTGAACATCCGATGTTTCGCCGCCTCAACTCGGTCACATACTTCAACAATGCGCATGCCTGTGTTCGCAGATGACAGCGCATTCTTGGCACACAGTGAAGAATAACTGCAACGTCTGACTATGACCTTCGCGTCCGCGGCATCCATGTCTGGATTAGATATCAACACATGTAATACTCTGTCTTTCTTTCAACCTTCTCCTGGTGAATGTGCTGTTTTTCTACCTTCACCCCGAATTCGCATCACTGGAGACGTTGTTGATAGCTGTGCAAACTTTCGCTACTTGGGTAGCACTTCATCCACCGATATGTTCGCAGACCGCGAGTTGCGAGCTCGTGTGACAAAGGCCAGTGTTGCTTTCGGACGTTTTGAAAGATGTGTCTGGAATGAATTTTGAGAACAGCTATTCAGCAAACACGTTAAAAGTCAAGAGCTTTTACATTAATTCATCCATCATCACACAACGCAACCTCCCACTCCTTCACTCGGTGAACCATAGCAACCAACATGTTTCTCACTGCACTCCTGGACTTCTGGCAAGTTCTAGCATTTTGTTATCCAGTTTTGTTATCTACGTGTGGCTGGTTTCATATACGTTATACTGTTGTATAACAGGCAGTTTCGTTGTCAGTAGTATACTACTCACAAGTAGTGTGATACACACAGGCGACATTCAGGAACAAAAGGACAAGCCCCGAACACGACGGACAAGAAGAGACTATCGGAACAGTTTGCACATGCTGGTGAATGACAGCGTACTGTCACCCAATGTATGTGTGTGCATGACTGTCGTGCAAATGAGTGCACGCGTTTGTGGTTTAGTTTTTGACATGACCTGTACGGAAGTTTGCGCAATAAACCAACTCGCTGGCCAAGCGTCTTTTGCGGACACAACATTACTGTTAACGTTATTTGCCCTGTAACTTTGTCTAACTTTTACGTTAATAGATTGTTGTTACATTTCAATAGTGTAACCCGATTCAACAATCTTTAATCCGAATAACAGCAAAATAGGTGCCAGGACGAGTTCTGTGAGTTTTATACCTCTCAGGATGTTTCAGACTATCTAGAATATTTGAATAGCACAGATTGGGCTGCAACTCCAGGCGACATGCAGTACTGACATCTGGGGCTTATCCGTCACCAACGTTGCCTGGGCACTATGTGCTGGAGTTCAGGCCTTACTTTGTGGTCAGGCTTGTTTCTTTACACTGTTTTCCCCAGAAGAAATGTAAGTGAAGTAGGTCTCCAGTTATTTGCAAATTGAGGATCTACCTTTGTTGCAGTCGCTCCATCAAGTTAGGACAAGTTATGAAAATCACAATATTGTCCGCGATTTTTTGTACCGTCCCTGGATGCAGCGATTACATGCATTTGTTCAAGATATCATTTCGTTTTTCAAATTCATGAATTTGATGTGGACGAGAAAAATTCAACTGACCTCATGAGTTGGACAAAAATCTGCATTTTCTTCTATAACTGGGATTTTGCGAATAAACTACGGCTTTCTGGGGACGCAGTTTGTCGGAAGCAGTATTTCTTTTTTTAAAAAAGTTTTCAATGTATGCAGGGTTTCTAATAGAGACACGCAAGTGTCTTAACTCCATCGTTAGCGAACTTTAGGAATACCACAGTTGAATACACCACGAACATCTACACTTGAGCTGGTAATGCAGCACACACCCTCGGTGATGTTAGAATTTTGAGTCACCCATAGTGATCTCATTGCGTATTCCAGTAGCGTCAATAAGTTTATACTTTGTCAAGCTTTTATGACTATCTTTCGATGAATCTTTGTAATGATGAATTTTGTTGTGTGTCATACTCACTCGGCAGCAGGTCACGCAGATGCACAATCCGGTACACACAACTGAAATGTTTTAACACGCTAGTGAAATTTAGTCAGTGAAGTTTCATTTGTCTCCCCCTTTTCGGCAATTCCAGTCCCATAAACGTCATACTCCAGTAGGTCCTGTGTATTGTTCATACCTGTCCGGACCATCTAATCGCTATTTGTTGCTGTTGGTTGTAAAATAGTCTAAAACCAAATGTTCGTTCTTCACCTGCAAATTCCACGTCTGATTTTGTTTTCTTAAGTGATCTTATTTGATCCAAGTTTGGTGAAGACCCCAGAAATAGTAAAACCAACATATGTGATTCACTAAATCTGATAATAAGCATTCAGATAACTCGACTAATGAACACATCTCTCATTGTTGTAAATAAAAACTTGTTAGTGTCATTAACCCACTGTCTTCATTCATGGACATGAATATCCTATACCAGGTTCTTCGGTTGCCAAGCGACCATTACGCTTCTGCCCTCTACATTAAGCAGTTGTGTGGTTCCATAAACAGACGATTAGCCCAAGACAATACATGGTCCATAAATGAGTTTTAGGAATACTTCGGAGAAGTCATATAGATGCTAGACTTGAAACTCCCACTTTGAGAACAATTGGAACAGAAACGTGTAACATTTCTAATGAAACATGCCTAAGAACAATGAAGGCTTCGATCTACATGACCAAAACGTCGGATGCCAAGTTGGCTTAGCCTCGCTCAACTTTTTCAACTTGTAACAATCCAATGGAATTCGTCATTGACGAAAGACCACTTTTGATTTCTCCTCTGACATTTTGGGACAACTGCAGTAGAAACTCGTAAAAAAATTTTACAGTTTAAAAGTCACCCGGGTATTGAGCAGAAAACGCGCTATCGTTTTCAAAACTCACCCAGTCTCTTCAAAGAAGTGACTGCCATTAGGTGAGTAACGATGAGTTCAGAACGCCCAGTTCATGCTGTCTTATCAGGTCATAGCAGCATTAACGTGAAGACATTAGCCTCATAGATTCATACTAACATTTGGGATAAGTAGAAACAGAACAGTTGATCTATGAGAACATCGATGAGTTGTTCCACAAATTTTAAAGTTCTATTCTGGGACACCCAATGAAGTTCGTCACCAACACTAAGAGACAGAGATGATCAATCTTAAAAATGCAAAATATTAACTTCCGACCGTTTTCTTTCTACTGACTTATCCTACTCACGTAATAACAAATCCGGCCAATATTTTCGTAATTACCCGTCAGGTATTCACGCGGTGGTTTCAGCCGAGCAACAGCGGCTGTCACAGAAGGCAATCCTCAGTACTGACCTCATTTCATCCAGACATTTAATGCTAACATCAAATTATTCCATATCGTCTACAAAAAAATCAACTTGTATTTCATCAACTGCACCAGGATGGTAGAAATATCAGTTCAAACAAAACAGCGAATGAACGTTCTTAAATATCTTCATGCACGCAATTACTCAAATGGTTTATTTGCTAAGGTAAACCTTCTGAAAGTCTGAGAGATTTCCACTGTTTCTTATACAGTTCACAAACAGCAACAGATCAGTCACATTGTTATCGGGCGTCTCCAAAGTTATGAATGGCTTGGTACGGTGATAGACGGTTACACGTTCCGTTGTGTACTGCCGCTCAACAATAGGTATGGTTTTCGGAAAGGATTTTTGTGAATTGCTAACCTGGTCACTACTGAACAACAGTGAAAAAAAGTGGTTGATGGGCAAAATTCAGTTGACGCTGTCATTCTGCGGTTCTCTGAGATGTATGACAGTGTTGATCAGTAGCACGAGTGGAAAGACATCCGCACATACGAGCTGGATGAATCCATGGTTCTATGGTTCACTGTCTACCTCAAAAGTCGTCATTTCAAAATCATATTCTGTGGTAGGCGCTGGTCCAGTAGTGGTGTCCAGCAGGGGTTCACCTAAGTGTAGCGAGAAAGCGTCCAATAAAGCACAATCTTTATTGTCCAAATCGCCAGTCACATGCAACGCGCGCTCNTAATTCCAACCCGCAGCACCCCCCGGTTTCCGTTCACACGTCGTGTGCACTTCTAACCGGTTTACGTGCGTGACCGGTGCCTTCTATCGGAGGGTTTTTCGCTTGCCATTCCTCGTCTGTTTGTCCGATTCCGTTGCGCGATGGCTCGTCCGGCCGCTCGTGCTGTCCGCCATCCACCCAATGTTGGCCTTGACCGTATTCCAACATCATGTCGAGATGTTCCCCTAAGTGTTGGAAAAACAACGCCTCCGATCTGGCCGTCTGTCGTATTTCGCCTGCCCTGCCTCGCCCGTTGGTCCGATCCAGTCGAGCGATAACTCATCCGGTCGCGCACGTTGTCCTTGATCCGATCGCAGCAGGCTTTTGAACGTACCTCCTCCCGCGTTGAGGTATTCGGTCGAGCGTTCGAAAACTCGCATCTCCGACCTGACAATCCACCACATAAGGACCATTATTGACCACCTTAATTTTGATGAAAATTCCGCAACTTTGGAACGCCCCCCCCTACTACTGTCCTCTGATGACAAAATTCCGGTAATCAGGAAGCAAAACACGCGCTATGCTTTAGAGATCTACTAATCCTAGGCTTATAGCTTCAGTATTTAGGTGTGCAATAATGCAAATTACGCAGTTCCGTATTACCGACTAACAAACCAGGCGAACCAGGCTGGCTACTCCACAAGACCAATTATACCATATGCATAAATTACAAACTTATTATCACAAAGAAATTCTACCACGGGACAGTCCTAACAGACAACAATATTGTTCTGAGCTTATAGACGACTGTCGTTCCTAATTATTAAAAGGATGGGAGGTTAACTGTTCTTGGTTAACTCTTCTTGTCTGGTAATGTTCACTTGTACACAAAAGTTCAACATTTTCTCCATTTTTTTAACGGAGGCAGCAGCACAGGATTTAAAACAAAATTAACTCTTCCAAACCCTATTTTTAAAGTGAAGTAGGGTTTTTGTGCTGTGTGCTTCAAGATAGACGATAAATTTAGGCGATAACCAGAAGATGTTATGCTGATTTATTTCATCCCAACGAAAACGATGACATGGGTCTTACACCGCACATTTCTACACAATTATTGACCACCACACTGTGAGCTCACAGTAGACTTGATTAAAACTGGTAGAAGATACTTTCTAGTTCCGAATTTCCTTTTCAGAGTTTCTTTCTTTCGACTTCTGAACAATCAGTGCAAAACCACTGTGCACACGGTAGAATAAAGGATACGAAAACGGACAAGCAAATTCCTAGACTGTAAATTTCCATTCGATAAGGTCGCAAGGTTCGATGCCAGTATCTAGAGCCAGCCTACGCCGCCTGACCGATTTCAAAAGTTTGACTGAGCTGACTAGCACATTGTCAAGTATTCAGTCTTCTTCTCATGACTAGCCACCTGAACGAAGATTAAGTGGTATCGAGATGGTTGTGCGTGAACAACAAATAAAGGGCCTCAAAACTGGCGTTACTCACCAACTTTCCCGAAAGCATCTCCATTGATAATTCGCAGTTGTAGTTCCAAAACGTCCCATTCAGTGCTCGGTCAGAAGCCTTTGCGTCTCAGTACGACGATTAGGTATGAATTTGTACAATATTCCTTCATAGGAAACACAACCCGCGATCGAATTCCTTCACGTGTAGACAAAGCTGTGATGAGTAGGTATAGTTATCGTTTCAGTAGCTGGTTTAGAGCACAACAGAAGGTAATTTAGAACAGTTGTGTCCCCGAATGAATTTAGAACACGCAATTGAAATTACGTAAAACATATTCTGCAGAGACATTTCGATCGATCTCTTCAGTTACGATACACGGACCATAGTCAACTAACATACATCAGTCTAAATAAGCACAAAGTAGGAATGAGTCGTCAACAGCAATAGGAATAGCACACAAAACCAGTCATATTTCGAATGGGCCATCACGAGTTAAAAAAACGTACAACATTCAAATTGTAAACTGGTCGAGCAAGGAACTGACGATGCAGACGATATCGATCTTGAATTGATGGACGCGGAAATAAGCGGAATCTAATGAGCAGTCTAGGATAAAGCTTAAGACAAGAGTAGGAAATGTACTCATGTAAACGGCATAATCAAAACATTCAAACAAAATTACTTGTACAGTAGAGCGCGCATACATTCCATCAAGCTAATGAAGAAAGATTCACACATTATCACCTTACTGCCGGACAAGGGCTCTGGTGTAGTCATACTGAATAAAACAGACTACATCGGTAAAATGTTACAAATTCTGACAGATCACTCAAAATTCCGCCTGGATGCTAAGTGAAAGGATTTCGCTGTATCTGTTGAAAAGGAAGTCACCGACTGTCTCCGGAACCTGAGAAAGGGTGGTTCTATTGATAAGAAAACCTAATGTGAACTCATACCGAAGGGATCTCAGATACTCAGAATGTATGGCTTACTGAAAACTCACAAACCTAGCATATCTTTGAGACACATACCATCGATAGTCAACTCGCCGTGCCGTAAACTAGCCCAGTGGCTCGTCCGGGTACCAGAACCACTATGGAAAAAGATTGCTGAACATAGCCTGAAGGACACATTCCAATTTGTTGATGTCCTAAGAGATCTCAAACTAAAGAACAAGACGACGAAATCTTTCGATGTCAAACTTTTCTTTAAAAATGTTCAACTAACCGAAGTGATATCGATTATTCATGACTTTGCATCAGAGCACAACATATCTCTCAAACTACTTTTGTTTAAAATTCGTAAGTTTTTGTAGTTGTGTAGTACGAATGGCCAGTTTTTATTCAACGGTAAATTATCGGCAAATTGATGGCGTAGCGATAGGAAGTCCACTTGGGCCGATACCCGCTGATATTTTTATGGCAGGCAACAGCCATTCGCTCCACAGCACTGTATAAACAGTATGCTGACGGCATATGTTGTGTATATGACTCAAGAGGCGATGCTGACCAACTATACGCACAACTGAATAGTCTACACATGAACACTGCGTTCACCACAGAAGCCCAGGGGAACAACAAGCTTTCTTTCTCGGATGCGGAAACGTCTGTAAACGATGATGGATCCAACACGAGACGAATGCATGGAAAGCTTCCTTAGACAGTGCAATATATTCCTTTCAAAAATATTTTGCACCAATGCTGCTCAAACGTGGTCTCGTTCGAATCATCTTCAGTAGGGTACGCAGAATTTGTTCACCCGAAACGATCGAGGAAGAATCAACTGTCATCCATCAAACACAGGTGCACAACGGATACTTCGCGCGCATTATCTGGAGATACGCTAAAGAAAGGTCGAAACGATCACGATCAGAAACAGTATCCTGCAAACCCGTGCATATAACACTGTCATAGAACGATGAGGATGTAACCGCCCTCATCCAAAGTAGACTAAAAGGTGCCCTCAGAAATGCGTACAATGCGGCCGACTTAAGACTAATCAACCAGATGACACAGCTGTGTTGCAAACCGAGGAAAGACCCAAGCAACTCACTCGCCACATTCAACATAATTTAAGAATTTACTTGTACTTGTAAAGTCAAGTACATCTGCCGAACGCTTGGGACACTCGTCTCGGAGCACATTCCCAAATGGCTAGTAAACAACAAAACCGGCACTGCATATTATTCTGTCACACGACATTTAGAAGAAACAGGACATGCAATTCAAGTGGGAAAGGCTTTTCATGTGTTTTATCTCCCAATCAACCGTTACGATATGTCGTTATAAACCCTCTTCTTGTGTATAGACAGTGGATGGTAGTCAACCTATCACCACCATGGTGTTAACAGTTTCCAGCCATGAATTTTTTATTTGTTAAGTGTCTGTTATCATTGTTTGAATTTGTTTAGTTATACTGTTTACATGAGTTCATTTCCTTCTCTTGTCTTAAGCTGTATCCTAGACTGCTCATTAGATTCCGCTTATTTCCGCGTCCATCAATTCAAGATCGATATCGTCTGCATCGTCAGTTCCTTGCTCGACCAGTTTACAATTTGAATGTTGTACGTTTTTTTAACTCGTGATGGCCCATTCGAAATATGACTGGTTTTGTGTGCTATTCCTATTGCTGTTGACGACTCATTCCTACTTTGTGCTTATTTAGACTGATGTATGTTAGTTGACTATGGTCCGTGTATCGTAACTGAAGAGATCGATCGAAATGTTTCTGCAGAGTATAGCTGATCTAATTTCACTTGGGTGCTCTAAATAGAAGATAACACGAAATGTGTCCGTTCAACATGCTCGTCTCACTATCTTTTCCTTGCGAACAGATGATTGACTGTAAATGAGGAGAATGTTCAGCAGTTTGTCTGTTAGTTTCCTTCAACCTTTCACTTTCGTTTCTGCCATCATCAGACCGATCAGCCCTGCGTGGTTAGCTTCCACACTAACAAACATCCGACAATATGTCACAAGCGTGTGTGAACCCAGTGGCCTGGTGGAATGTGTTTGCTCAAAGTTCGTGGATCTGATGCGGCTGGTGTGAATGGCGCTAATGGGACTAAACTAGGCCGAACCAGCAATCGACCATTTCAACGGTGCTCACTGGGAACCCCTGTGAGCAATTTGATTATGAGAATTTGAAGGGTAATCGTATGCAATGGCAGCTTCTAATCAGCCCATCTCACTCGTGCTTCGCTCTCGTTAGGGTCCATCGTTACTGTTTAATCTTGTTTGTCAGAATTTGAACCCCAGTCATCGTAGTTGTCCAGCGATGATGTTGACAGCTGTCATCGGTGACAAACTGGGCGTAATCGTGTTGTCCGATTACAATGTTCATGCAGCTTCTGGTATGCAGTACCTGGGTTACACGATCATCTCTAGAGAAGAATAATTGTTCTGTTGAACGTAATCGACAGCACCTCGGGCAACTAGGTTGGTATAGTAGATTTCAAAGAACTCGTTGACTATGGATGAGTGGTCCAGAATTTTCAGTGTTATAACCTCAGTATAATAGGCTTGGAACGGACGGGGAAAATGAGTTTTCTGCCCAGGAAAGGAAAACGGGAACACGATTCAATACACACACTTGTGTTGAAGGTTCTGTGGTCGATTAAAGTAGTGTTCAGGCCAAATAAACGGCTTTCGAGCTCACATTGAACTAAAACCTTCCCACTAATCCTGACCCATGCCAGGTGTAGCGACGGTGTCAGTCTCCTTCAAGCGCTAAAAAAATGTCGCCGCGACTTCCAGAAAGGTCACCAGACAGTTGACCTTGACCAATCCCACGAGTAACACAATGAGCCGGACATACGAGGGTGTGGAAGAGTGGTAGCTGATCGGATATCCATCCTAAGCTAGCATAGTCACCTAAACACGGCCTGTGTGGCACATAACATGCAGTGATGGCTGACTATCACAAACTGACAGCAGAAGCGAGGAGTATAAAAGGACTATTTCACAGAACTCCTGCGTCCAAACGCAAGTAAGTTACATCAGATTGTCTATACTGTGAACACTCATAACCTAGTTACAAATGAGCGATAGACAATCTCTACATGACAACTTTCTTGCCGTTTTCACCGCCCAAGTGCAACGTGGGTTGTTTGGCTCGAATAGTGAAAACTTTTGTTGTTTATCTGAGTAACAGGGTTGATACGAAAGGTTTGAGTTATTTGAACACATTCATACTTTGCCTAGTTCATGTGTTCACCAATTTATCTTTCTGTCAGGGAGATAGAATTAGGATGAATCAAAAACTTGCTGTTAACGCCTACCAGATTGTTAACTTGCCATAAATGAAGATGTTTATGCGTGGATTCTGTTGAACTCATTAGTAGTGGTCGCCGAAGCGATTGACTGTGGACACTCTAAACGTATTTGACAACTCAGGTTTATGTGATGTGGGAAATTCGAATCTTCGCACGCAGCACAGGCTTGCAATGGAGTAGGTATGGATACTGGCAAGACACAAACAGATTGGGATATGAGCTACTTGTTCTGCGGCCTCCACTAACCCACTTGCTTAACAGCCCGCATTAGTCACCTTGAAGATTGACCTATTACTTACTTATCCGGCGAACAGCAGCAGTCGACATGATGCAGCTGCCTAGTTCGGAATTCCCCTCTGGAATCATGAGAACAACAAGGTAGGGAAATAGACTTGTTTTCTGTGCTTGATCACCAGTATAACTACAACACAATAAATATGAAAATTGTGACTTGGGTGAGTTAGAAGGTTGATTTTCTTACTAACCCCGGACTGATTTCATACTTATTGTTGTAATCAGCTCGATAGTTTGGCGCATCACTGATTCAGAAGGATTTCAACCATGCATCGGGTAAGGCTTGTCTGTCAGAATGGAAACCGCAATTAATGGTTGGTAGCAGTGGATTTTAGTTTATATAGGTCGAACATCACGCACACGTGTTTGCCGTTTTCGTAGTCTCATGGGCATTTCAGTCAGTCATTTTGAAAAGAAACACTACACGTCAGTTTCGCTTTTTGTATAGCTGGATCCTTGTATGTGATCATAGTCTCCTTCCTGGAGTTTAATAATGTCTGTGATTTCACCCTGATAGGCAGTCCAACCTGCGGAGTCATTGTTTGAAATTGACAGGGCAACCAGTATGTCTGTTGTTGAGATTGTTGGGTAATCTGAGTTTTATACTCAAGCGATTATGTTTGAACGTTTGGATACGTTAATCTTCTCGTACATAATGTGAGGCCAAAAGCACAGTGGTTAACTCGGTTACCTCAAAAAAGCGTAGACAAAGTTTTACTCTCAAAACAAAGCGTGGTTGCTGAAATGATGTGAAACACGCTTATACAAATCTCACTTCAAAAGCCAGCCTTGGTACATGAGTGACTGGACCAAAAATCACCAAATTTCTGTGCGGTGTGCAGTTAATTGTAGTGAAGTAATCATCCATGAATTCGAATCACTGCGTCACTCACCACAGTTCAGCTGTATGTCGGGTTAGTTGCATCTGCGATGCGCTCTAATCTCTTGGATATTTCTGGATTCAGTTCTTTTTTCCCTTCAGCTGTTGATACGTGAGGTGTTACGTACAGTCGACCCTTGGTTATATTGTCCTGATCTTAGATCCAGCTGACCGACACTTTCAGATGAGGCTGCGCTATAATCAGTTATAAAATTACCAAAATCCATTGCGCATCGTGGTGTCACACAGTGTGAAAATGTAAACGGAAACTAGGCTGTAACAGGTAACGTTCCAAGGTACATATGTGTACATAACGTAGATGCTATGTTTGAACACATGAAAATTAAGTAACAATGTGTCCACTGGTTTTTGCTTATACATACTGTTTTTGAATTTGTACACATCACTGTGGGTAATGTAGTTCGGTATATTTTTGAGAGTGCTTGTACAGAAGCGTTTCTTAAAGACCTTCCTTACAGGAGACCTTCAAGATTTTTCTGATAACTAGGTATTTTCCTTTCTTCCTTGCCTATTCAACTCTTTCAGAATCACGAATTTCGGGAAGATAATCCTTCATTAAATCCTCATTGATGGGTGCATATTCGCTCATGTTCACGAACTTTTCCAGTAGTGTGACTTCGTCTTACACGAAGCATATGTCCTTTGTTTGATCATCCATTGTCAGATCTGTATAATCTTCGTGGTTCATTCCAGCTGTCCGTGGCAGAAACTGTCCTGGATAACAGCAGACGGTTTGGGTGCATTTGTTTTCTGCAGTGATTGAGTTATAAGCGTGGAATTTGGTTAATGTGGTCGTGACAGCTCATATAAGGACACATTTGCGTAGGTGCTTGCTTACGTCACTTTGAAATCGTAGATAACTGCTTGGAATCGTAACTGCAATTTTACTCTGGTTTTCGGGAGGAGGACCATTAGGTTGATGTCGATGTGTTCGTCATCCTTCAAATGACAGCTTGCGGTATCCAGAAGAAGGAGGACTTTCAGTATGCCATGACATAATTCTGTGCTACTTGAGGTGTCTCTCAGTACTTCACATGTTCAGAGGAAATGTGAGAAGGCCGTTGATATAACTGGTTTCAAAGTACCATTCGAGCTAACAACAGACAATCATTTAACCCACTCCTGACTTGACGCATTATCGTTAATGCTTTTTGGTGTAATCGAATTTGCTGAACTGAGGGCAAGTACTGAACGTAATCGAGCTCAATACTAGCCTTCAAGCAGTAGAAACAGAAGATCGGAAATTATGGATACAGTTGCTTGCTTTCAAACTAGAACCATCTCTACAGATGACACGAAGTATAGCAACTGGATAGACGATGTGAAAGCAGTTCCGCACCAATCAGATTATGCTGCTTAGGTTTTTGTAAATTGGAGGACCCCCCTCGTTGACAGATGTCTGACAAATAGCATCAGGGTAATCAGGGCATTCAACGTTGGTTACAGTCGAACCGTTCTATGTCCAAAACTTTTTGTGGTCTGCAAACGACTGTCTGAACAGTTTGAACAATCACAGTTTTGCTAAAATAGAGATGATCGGTTAACCAACTCATTCGTTCTGTTCATTAGAAGTATTGATCGGTGAATTATTGTGCACTGCGAATCAAGGGGTAAAACGCATGAAACGTCGAACAGGGAAACCTGCAATACTTTCGGGACTAAAGGAAGACTTTTCACCGTGCATCTGATGTCTCTCAAGTGAACCAAGCTATCAGTCGTCCTGAGTCCTTGTAACGGAAGTGTGCACGACAATATCACCTTGCTAAAATGCAACAGTCTCAGTAACAACTGAAATTGTTTACCACATCTCGAAAAACTCCATGCCTCAGTTTTTATTGTAGTTACAAAGTTGAACGCACTGTCCTGAGAACCATAGAGACGACATCTGTCTACCTGGAGAGATGGGTTAATGTTAGCTAGAAACGGTGTCGCACCTCGTGTTACCAAGGTGACATCTGGTCTTGAACAGATAAGCTTTACTTCATTCACGATAGGCAAATGTTGAGTATGCCGTTAAGTGTACTGGTGATAACTCCTAAATTCCGTGTTCTGTTATTTACCTCAGCCGATCACTCCTGAATATACCTGACTTCAAACTCATCTTCCGTTTGTTGCAAATCTATTGTCAAACCTTCTGAGTGGCTGTATCACGCTCGCATTAATGATCTTTTGTATGGTTTAGAGCTAATGACCGGTTTGTGGAATAAGACTTCCTTGGGATCTGCGAACATCTTCTTTTCAGCTTTCAGGACACAGCCACTGTAGGCGTCTCTGGCTGAGCAAACCAAATATACTAGGAATTCTCAACTTATCCCTGGTCACTCTATCTTAAACCGGGTCTTATCAGCTGAGTCGAAACTTTACCTTCGACACCCAAAGTGGACTATACTCACACCATATTCCTGACGTGTTTGCTGTATTTAGGCGTCGCTTCAAAGTGTATACGAGCCTGGTGCACCCTCATTTATAATTTCATTGGCCAGTGTATGGAATTGTTTCATACTTTCGTTTAGGGTCAAGTTATTTCTGATGATGACTTGCCCGTACACTGATCAAGCCTGACGTTCAGGCGACGAGACGCTGGAGAGTGAGAAATCGACACAGACAGATTTTACCACCAGTTTGAGGAGGTACTCACCAGCACGAATACCTAGAGTGCCACTGGAACCTTGACTCGTGATGTTTGTCTTATTTGGGCTGTTCAGTAGTCTCAAGTTCATAAATGTAAGTTCAAAGTTTTTAACATGTACTTATAATGTCTTCTCAAAGTGTGTTTCTACGACAGTGACATCTGCAGACAATAATTCTAAACCACCACTTACGGTCTTCGTTTTCAACCTCGCAGTAGTGAACGGCTTTTTAAAGATTAGTGAATAAGGCGAACATAGTCATCTAGAATGGTGAAGTGAAGACTAACCAATGTCAAAGCCAGCACAAATCCTGTTTTAATCCATTAAGTGCTGGCAACTATTCAGAGAATATGACATCTTGCTAGAAGATACCTGTCAGATTCCTGTAGTAGAATGTTAATAGCCACCGACCTTCACCATCCACGCACAGAACTGTCGGTAAAATCCTAATGAATATACACAACAGTAGCCTTTATTCAGAGAAGTTTTGTGGAGGCTGACGAATCGAAAGTATTGAACCAGTTTGTGTTTCCTGTTGTTCAACAGCTAACTATGGTGTGCCCTAAGGTGGATACTCCGTAAACTTTTATCTTAATGCAAACAGGCGAAATACCATCACCGGAAAGAAGCGTGAATCCCATCCATGTAGAAAACTCTGTTTTGGCGGTAACTTAATATCACTGTAACATAGTTTGTTTGTGTTGAGCAAGTGGTCAAAAGATTTTCACCTCTGTCAATATGTAGATGTTTTTGAAAAACAGATTGAGGATAACACAACGTTATGAGCAAGTTGTAATACTCTACGTTTCAACCACCTCGGGTGGCCTTCCTCAGAAGTGTTGAGGAAGGCATTCAGCCCTGAAGGTACACTGGGTTTCTGGGGACAATGGATTAGCTCGTAAGTGTAATCTGATGAAAACCACGCGAGGTCTGTCAACAGCATGTGAGGGAGTTAATTCGGCTACCGCAATATGCTTTGCTCTTGGAAAGCTTCTCATATGTCGTGAGAGAATGTTTCTTCTGACCAACACCGGGCAATATCACTCAATTTCTGGCTGAAAGTAAAAAGGAAATGATAACTGGATTGAAGTCATAGCGGAGGTTTAGAACCAGTCGTCGCAGCAGAGCGAACAACCCTGGTAAATTACAAAACGACTCTCTTTGATTCAAAATTTCCAACACCCAATAAGACAAGAAATGCTACTCAATGACCTTCAAGACAAAGTTGAATGATTACGAGTTAACTTGAATGAAAAAATGGGATGGCGCAAACCATGTGATGTTCTCGGGAAAAACATTTCGTACATCCTGATCAGACATGGGCAAGTGACTGATTTGAAACGAGCCAAAATTCCACAGGGCGGGACTCAGGACTTAAGGAATTAAACAGACGGACACAAACGCTGGAAATCAAAATTGTTGGGTTACCCACTATCAGGGTAGCCGCAGCGTCAACGCGGACTGTTTTTGAACGCACAAGGGGGACCGTGACGTCTGAGAACCAAAGCCTCAGAAAACTGTAGTATGCTTTTCCAGGTCCTCTGAAAAAAACTTGGATGTGTCAAGAACTTTGACACTGTGTCCTGTCTGGATTATGTGCCTTACAACGGACTATGCCGGGTGCTGTCCGTCTGTATCTACACAGGTGCCAGGCGTTTCTAACCTAGTTTTCAGCCATTTGAGAAGATGTTCCTTGACACAAGCAGCAAGTTATTGGTTTGTCCTCCCAATGCAGCTGATATAAAACATACGCCTTTCAAAGATCGCATTAGTTCCGTTGGCAAATCGAACATCAAACGCACATCAGAACAAAGCCAAATATTACTTGCTGACCTCCGGTTCATTAACTCAGTGTGGATTGTTCAGTCGGTCAGGTTAGACAGTTTGTATAGGGCGATAGAAAATTAATTATACAGAAGTTCAAGTGGAAAAACGGAGCAACGAAATAGTTTCATACAAACCCCCTGTCAACACGACAGATTAAATCCCATCGGAATACAAGTTGCACTTGCTTGCAGTGACCTGACCTAACCTTCTGTAAGTGTAACCCTGCCACTTTACAAAAGTTTTGATAGCTTGTTAGAAAAAGTCGGCCGTCAAACTAATCTTTCGACCCGTTAGCTGCTAGTCAGGCTTTGACGCACGGAGACAGCAATAGTTCGCGAAGCAGTCAGTTTCAGTGTCAGAATTTGTGATGTGAGCCCCGTGTACTCTTAACTGCTTGGTAAGGCTTGTGCTTCCATCGACGAGTTGAGTGGTGTTTGTTGTTTTAGGAGGGTACCGAAGTGTGCAGTCTACTGCTGGACGAAACTGAGTAATTACCATTGTCAAGGTATCTGGTAGTGGTGCTGTTTCTGGTTAACTTGTGGGCCGGCTGTACTTGTCGCATTCACAGAATTTCCAGTTGACTTTTCGAAATGAAGCACTATACTCTTGTTACAGTTCGTCAATAGTTCACATTATTGCCATGTAAGGGACTAGAACTCTGGCCGTGCTGAGCACAATTGTGCGTGGTGTTCAATGTATACAAACAAGAATTCTTCTAATCTTCTACAAACAATATTCATTTCTCTGAATAAGGTTTGGAAAGAATAATTAGAGTACGATATAAGATGTCTTGTGCACTGACAATTCGTTCAAGTTTCATCTGTCACTGTTGTGAAATTAAAGCAAACAATAAGTACCGACCAGGTGTGGCAACGGTGATGAAGACTGAAGACTTGGTTGTTGAGGTCGATGCGAGCTAGTCTCAAAAACTGGCTTCCAGAAGACGCAGCATAAAGTAGATAATGTAGAAGTCGAATTTTCGTAAGATGTTGCGAGTTGTGGTGGAACGTTTTCAAACTCTAAGAAAAACGGGACTTTCAGAGTAGGCAGAAGAACGGATGCATCCATGTTTATGAAAACGACACAGAATTCCCATGATAGTGATAATCTGGTAGTTACATTCAACCTTTTAAAACACTGCACTCCTCGGGCAACCAAAAAGTGATATATTTAAGAAGGTGTTACTTTTCATATCTATCATCGAAACAGTCGATAAACAGAAAACCCTATCAATGAAACAAAATTTCCATTTTACAATGACGTTACCACGGTAGTGCGAATTCATTGTCGAACAAAAAGGCGGCCTAAAAATTTCTACCAGGCGATTGGCTAGGCAATTCTTTTCTGTAACTGTTTTTACAGTCTCATCAGTGCTCGTGAGGCAGTAACCAGAAAACAGTTATCTTATTGGAACACAACGTCTATTCAGAGTAGAAATAGCCGTCGATCAGTAACACGTCAGCAGTGCAGCTGTAGAAAACCAAACTGGTATTGGCACTCACAATGTTCTTCTCGAGACCACGGATGACTGTGTGAACGCACTTCACAGTTTCAACCATTGGGAGTTTATAGTGTTGTATCCGCGAAAGACGCTTGGCCAGCGAGTTGGTTTATTGCGCGTGCACTTATTTGCACGACAGACATGCACTCACATACATTGGGTGGCAGTACGTTGTCATTCGCCTTGGTAAAAGTTCTCACACAGCAGGTACACACTGTTCCGATAGTCCCTTCTTGTCCATCGTGTTCGGGGCTTGTCCTTTTGTTCCGGAATGTCGCCTGTGAGTAATACACTGCTTGTGAGTAGCACACTACTCACAACGAAACTGCCTGTAATACAACAGTAGTCGCTAAGTCCGAGACTTCTGGTCTCCAAGTGACGGACATACTCAGTTCGCATCCGTTTCGTCTCCTAGACCTAAACAAATGTCGATTTCGGCCTAATGCGTGTCTGACCAATCTTTGGCGGTTTGACCCACCATTGACCCCCAAATTCCGGTTGTTATCAGGTTCTATACAGACCAATCTAGATGAACAAGATCGGATGTGTATGGGCTATACAGCACCGCAGAGTTAACGTCCGCCTAAAACCACCCTGAAGTGTTGAGTGGTGCTTCGACAGACATTACAGCACTAAAAACAAAGAGGCGAGGTGCGGCACCCGTTTTAATTGAGGACCAGAGCACGAGCACCTAAACAACAGGCTGTATATTATTATACACAGGCCTCAGCAACTAAAAATGAACTCAAGAGGAGAGTAGTTTGTTATGACGTCCGTCAAGTGCGAGTACACAGAAGCCGAATGTATTTCCAGGAAAATTGAGGAATTTCGAATAGCATGCGATGCCATAAGACCAACGTTGCTCTAGAGGAAAACTGACGAGAGTTAAAGATTGTGTATCACCACAACCGCTTGCGTGCGACAAGTGATAGTATAGTCTTTTATAGTGATGGTCGACTCAAGAAATCAGTGGGACATGGCTAGGTTCTTCTAAGATGGACTGTAACCATGTGGCACATTGTATATTTTAATCAATTATTCCGTTGTCTGATCGGTATGTTCTGCCAACTCCCGTCTGCTTCTCTGGTCAACAATAACACACTTAAGAACACAACACGCAGGCTTGTCTCAGCAAGATTCTTACAGGAACTATTCACAGGTGACCTTAACTACCCTCAGATTGACTTAGACACCAACGAGGTTCATAAAAGACTAGTGTCATATACATCTGAATTTTCGAATTCAGATATGAATTCACACTTAACCAAAGGTGCCAGAGAGTGAATAGTGTCTCAGAAACCCTCGAGTCTAGAGTGAACGCCATCCAGCCGATTGCAGATAGACCGATTGACGCCCCTGTTCATCAGGGTGACAAAGTAGTCATCACATTCGAGGTGATAAGAGCGACAGAGATAATCCGTCCAATGGAAACTTGGCAACCAACTTTTACAACGTGGAATGAATGCCCTTGACCAGAGGATTTAGCGATATGTGTGAATCGGATATCTCAGCATATCCATTATTCAATGATCACTGTGGATGTCATCAGTATTTGTGTTCCGATAAGACAACTTGGAGAACCTAGGCACAAGAACCCATTTCGGAAATTTATAAGATACATATTTATCTGTTTGGACTGCATAATCCGGTCGAAAAACATTAGTATCATCTGGCTCTGTCCGACTAGTCCATTTTCGATCCCAAACTACTGTACAACAATGTTGATTCCATCGCCGAATGCAATTAAGCAATTTCTCATTTGTCTCAAACAGGGGTCGTTAACGTTCCCAGCATCTGACATCTGATAATGCAATCACTATTGGTCCTAAGGAGCAGATTGTGGAAGGAGAAGTAACGGAATTTTGTGAACTGTCACAATGATGTTTACACTCGTTCAGCCAAAGTATTAACTTGCAGATTGCCTTTGTAAAATCACAAATTACTTGGTTTTCTTTACTAAAGGGCAGAGCTGTTTTTCGAAGCTTTAAAATTTACGGGATCACCGTGTTTTAAAAGGGGCCGATGTGGTGTTGTTTCGTAAATCAGAACGCAAGGCAGGGGTAATGAGCGTGAACTAGCATGTAAGCAATCTGCCCACTAAACGCATACAAAGAATTCCACTTGGTTCCTCGTCGTGCTCCACAAATCAAAAAGTCCCGGCAGTCATCGATTTCATGAAATAACATATTAAAACGTGGCATTTCCAAACTGTAGGTTAGGTGACCCTGACAACAGAAAGTCTACAGGGGAAATTTGTATCGGTTAACTGGCTCAGGCCTGGCCTATAAACAGTACGGCCCTCATTCGTAACTCACTGCACTTTAACATAGGTGATTGCTAAACATTTACACATCCAGAGTGACTGAAGCATTGTGGTAATGTTAGTGTGGTGTAATTCTCATTACCGACCGGTTAAAGTGAAATTGGCTAAAACTGGACCATTCGTCTGGTCACGATTTCACTTGATTCTGTATAAGTCCATCTAGTTGAAGACGCTGACCATCAGGGTATAAAGTTTGGCGGTTGATTGGACCGTGAAACGAGGATGGGAATTCACGATTTCGCTATAGGTTGTTGGATAGGGTAAGACAACCGCGGAGTGGTGCAGACACCAATGATAGATCGTTGATGCGGAAAGTTCCACAACACAATGTGCTGCCATCAGATAAGATGGAATTTGTGAGTTTCTCATTGTGAACCAACAATTTAGGCTTGAAATACCACGACTTACTGCAAGAAAACTTGCTCGATGGTGTCGGTCCGAAATGTGAACATATTTCAGGTTGATAGTCTAACCGTCGACTGATACATCTCTGCACTATAGAAAAGATCGTCTTACAACGAGAAACACTGCTTTTTCAGAGCGAATGCATATTGTATTGACCAGCGATCATGTGGCTTCTCTAAGGATCCCGGCTGTAACCGCACTTTATTGCCTGTCTGTTCTGTAAGCATCCTTCTGTGTAAGCCTGCTATAGGAGGCCTGATATGAACTCAGTGCCAATTTCTTCAGCCGTGCACCCAATTGCAGGCAACGAATGTTTGCTCCTCTCCCAACGACTCATCTATTCTTTCATTATTCAAGGTCGTTTAACCTGGAGCTTTCCGAGCGTTGTCCAACGCTCTCGAAGTTTCTACGCAGTTCTCGACTGGCGCGCTTTCGAGTGCCGCAGAGTGGGCTGGAGCCCATCCCGCGCTCCTTTCCTTTCTTCTCTTGGTTGCTGCCGTTGGTCCCAGATTAGGCTGCTATAGGAGGCCTGATATGAACTCAGTGCCAATTTCTTCAGCCGTGCACCCAATTGCAGGCAACGAATGTTTGCTCCTCTCCCAACGACTCATCTATTCTTTCATTATTCAAGGTCGTTTAACCTGGAGCTTTCCGAGCGTTGTCCAACGCTCTCGAAGTTTCTACGCAGTTCTCGACTGGCGCGCTTTCGAGTGCCGCAGAGTGGGCTGGAGCCCATCCCGCGCTCCTTTCCTTTCTTCTCTTGGTTGCTGCCGTTGGTCCCAGATTAGGCTAGAACTAATTACTTATCATGTTTTCTAACATTGCTGTAAATATACGGTTTGTTTCCAAACCTTAACACGTTCTTTTATTTCGATCTCTGATGGGACTACGTTTCGACTGCTGTTTAAGAAAGGCGTTTTAAGTTGTTAGTGGACTAGGGTCGAGCGCATACCTACTTGTCCATTACAATATTGTTTCCGTTGTTGCTCTCTGTGCAACTATTCACCCTACTCAATATCTGGTGTCCAGGCCGGTAGAACCATAACAGGTACTGTGGACTCGTGCAAAAATCACGTAGTCGAAAGATGCGTGTTACACAACAACCCACACGTAGACGAACCAGCCGAGAACGGAATAGATGTGCGTAACAGTAAATCCACTTGTGAGCAGCAGTCGCACTCTTTTACTCGACAGGTCAGCCCAGGCTGGACAGTGTTAACCAAGCTTGATCATTTATGTCGTCCAACAGTGTGCATGAGTTGTGTGGGATGAAGAACAGAAACTGTTCCGTGTATATTTTCTCTAAGAGTTCATTGATTTTTGTTTGAAGATCAAAAACGATCATTTAACAGCCACAGATGATCGGTCAGGAACACATATTGGATCACCAATTCACAAGACTTAGTAATCGATAACATGACAACGCAGTAGTAGATGTATAGGGCCTATGGTCCAAGTGGAGACACAGAACATGTGTTAACACGCCAACTCTTACTGTTGCGGTAAAGTGCACTAGTGGTTAAACGGACCAGAATTGTAGCCAACAGAGTTCAGGAAAGTTGTGTGCATTACAATGACAATGTAATCAACCCAGTAAAACAAAGATTACAGAAAACCTAATCACCGGTTACATCCACTACAGAACAGTTATTGCAGAGAATGAAACCACTGACTTTTCTTAAATTATTCTTGTCTCAGTTAGGCAAACCCGCTGAAATCAGCGTAGTTTGGGTTCTAAACAAAACGCTTCAGAGTTTAAAAGCGTTTCGCAATTAAGTTACACTTTTGCATCTTCGACTAACGGACACAATCTGATCATAGTGCCTCCAGTAGACCACTTACCAATAGTGTGCCACATTTCTCCATTTTCCTTCGCATAACCAATGTTAATCCTCCCAACAAGAACGATACTTGAGCTCTGTATTATTTGTCTATCAGGACTGGCTTGTAAGTCCGTGTGAATTTAACTGTTACAGTCACGTTTGCGTAAGGTTCAATTTATATAAAGCAAACATACCACTTGTTGGCAAAGAGAAACCTGTGACCTAGATCATTTCTTTGGTAAAGCCGTTAACAATGACTAGCTGAACTCAGTGTGATATAACGTGTGAACTGTCGTGTGTATGTGGGTTCTTTGTGGGTGGATTCTCTCATTTTGATTCATAGATAAGCCATAAAACTCTGCGACTTCTAACACTTGCCAGGATAGCCGTAATACCAACATGGGTTTAGTTAATGTTAAGTGGATATACTTTTTGGGTGAATCTGTAGGTATACCTAGGTCCGATACGTACTGGTTGGGTTACGAATGAATGTGGTACTATATGCTTCCAGGATAACCGTCTGCAAGCCGCAGCGTGCTGCATTTTCAGTTCTGCTAATAAGAACGACTCTACAACATCCAATCAGGATGCTCCGGATTACCTTAATGCCATCAGCCTGAAAATCTATGTACTAACAGAGCACCAAGAGAGCGTAATATGTTTAACGCGCTGTTATTTCACACATCCTAATCAACCGTCTCAAGCGTTGCTATTTGTAATCCAAAATAGATAATCTGTGCCCACAATTCCAGGTCTTTTCTTTTCACTGTGTCGATGATAGTCTCGAGTTCCAGCTAGCTCAATAATTACCGTTGCTGCAACGTTACCAGCCCCCACAACGCTACGGCCACATTGAGTGGATGGATGATGCGAGATGTGAAAATGTGACCATAAAACAAGATAAGATGTGGACAATGTGTCCGCTGGGTCACTCAATTCAAAGTGAGAAATTGTATTGATGAGTCAACACGAAGTGTTTGCACCTACCAGTTTTTGTGTTCTAACTGTTTTGTTCAAACTGCTCAGGGGAACCAGTTGCTTGAAAGTGTATTTGTTAGACGGATAACCGTGGCCTGTTTTTTACTTGTGGCTTTACGGACCATCGAACCATTCGTAACCTGTAGCTATAAAAGTAGAACTTTCCGGTGTAGTAGAAACCCTACAAAAGAGTGACAGCGTTAAAAAGCCGTTCAAAAACCGAAAACGACCTTGTTTGCTACGTTTTTCTTCTCAGTCTCTTTTTGTTTGTATCTGGTTCCTGACGAGGTCTAGACCTGTTTGTATTAGAATAATTCAGTCATCTTCTTCACGAATTTATCAGCTACACAAAGGATCCGATAACCACGCGCTCGTTGACCTATGATTAACATAACCTTGTTCTTCATGTACTAAAAGGTACGGGTTATTGTTCACTCGTTCACAAATATTACACATTTGGAAGTGAAACTGTCACTTAACGTAAAACTGCCTCAAATAGATCACCTGAAAGAATCGAAGGACTGGTGTTAGTGTGGATAATGTAGGACTTGCAAATGTTCCATGGTATTACTTGATGTCGGCAGTCCGTCTACACTGATACTACAACTAACAAACTGTGAATAGATAAAGTCAGGACCACCGCAGCAAGAGGATCTTTAATTTTAGTAGTGGGCTCAGTGCAAATGTATATGAAGCTTGTTCTCATGTGGTTTTTGATGAAAGTTGATTCCTGATGAGTAGTCGGGGATTTGGATTATTTTAAAGTTGACCATCACTCACATTTGATCACAGCGTTCGCATTCAGATAGACTTTCCAGCCGACCGGTGTCTTTCGAAAAGAACCACTAGACTCGAGTTTCGCTCTCATTAGAGCTCGTCAGTAGTGCATACCCTTGCCACGACCGNAAACGCTGCGATCAAATGTGAGTGATGGTCAACTTGAAAGTTGATTCAATAAAACAAATAGACGGGTCACAGTTCAAAACCAGAAATTTGTCGTTCCTGTGCAGTATATGAGCAATGGGGATCACGAATAAAATAACTACGTTGTGTACTACTCAACTGCCGTAAATAATAGTGTGAAACCGGAGGGAGAGGACAAAGCGCTCACCGTATTTACTGGTGTTTATCGGGATCCGGAAAACAGAACACTGGGAATGATGGCCGGAAACGTATATGCGTTTTATGTGGAATATTTTAACGAAGAAACTGGCTCTGCATGGCTCATAACCAATGAAGAGCAATGTCAGTCACCCACAACCGTATGCGTGACTGTTGCACTATCAGTTCACATAACTTGTAACTGAAGTGTGCCATTAGAAAATTTCCAAGCTTGTCCTACGGCCACAACACTAAACCTGTTGTGACACTGAAGACTTAAACATTGGGACATGTTCTGTGTAGCTTCCAACTCTTTGGGTGACCAACTAGTTCGATTGTTTCTCCGACTCTTGATACTCTGCATAACATGTCAGTTAGACCGATGCATAAACCACTCTACGAAAAAACACTCAATGATGATGATTGTAAAATCACAAGTTGTGATGGCTTTTTGATCACCACTAAATTTAGGAGCAGCAATTCCGCCTAAAAATTGTCTACTTTGCAACTAAATGATCTTTGTCTTGCAATTCTACGTTTACAGTGTTCGCTTTATCAGGCTCACACACATCGACTTGAATACATCGGCATTCGGACTTTCTTTGTACATGTATGCAGCAGTTAATGACAGTTCGAAATCCGTCCAGACGATTTGCTTGCTTCATGGGGATTCAATGGTTGCATAGCTCGAGTTACACAAACTATCCATTCGATTTTCACTAGGTCCGGAATACTCATATTGCAGAATAGACTGATCGAGGTTTAAACAGTGAAGTTAGTGGTGGAAACCTAAAATCTTTAAAAGAACATCGCTTGCTTAAATTTTTTATGTGGCTCCAGGTTTGATTATTAGTTGAAACTTAACCTCCTTGGCTGCGCTACAGTTAGAAGCAAGCTATATTCCTGAATCATTGGTTGATCTGATGAGTACGCAAGAAATAAACCAATTAGACTAAATGAAACCTACTACAATCATGAACGTAACTAGCAACTTTAAATATGTGAAGTTTGTTGAAGACAAGCGATCCTTCGAATGATTTACGTGAGTTGATCAAAGAAGTTCATACGTAGGCAGTTCAAGAGATATTGCTTTTTCCTTCAGATAACAAGAAATGAACACAACAGAGTATCGTATTATATTTTTGTCCCCCATCTCACTCTCATATTGTTCCCACCGGTCAGAGATTTGAAAGACAGGTACATGTGAACATTTATTTGTGGTCAGTGTTCAGGTTATGGGAGAAAAAAGCCGCCTATTGAATAGGCAGATCTGCATAAGTAAGTCAGTCTAAATCCATACGAATGAAATGATCGAATGTCACAGATATCCGAAAATATCTTCACTGTTGTATAAACGCACATGTAGGGTACAACCACGCTACACTGAGGACGTGAGTTTTACACACAAAGTGCCACGATAATTAAAAGATATAACACGCTGAAACGGATTAGTTGTGCTAACGTTCAATTTGTCACGGGAAAAAGTTGCTTTGCTTAACGGTAAATCGTGGGTAAAAATGTGTGTAAATTAACCCTGAGAGAAATGCCTTATTCTTTTTGTCAACCGCGCAGATATTAGTGCATGCCTTGTCGTCGTCGTCATGATCATCACCATCATCTTGATGATGACGAGGTCATCATCAAGAAAGCGACAACTGTATGACGCCTCCTCTTACATGTATACGCACCCGTCGGGATAAATTACTTAAAACATTTGTGACTGCCCTGTCCTATGAACCAGATCGCTAATGTTTCCCAATATACAGGCATTGCCATCTGTGAATGACCACTAGGGACATCACAGGTCAATAAAAGCACACGTGTGGCTGCGTAAAGAGGTGACAACTGGTGGCTGTGGGGTGTAGTGATGTTCATGAAACTGGTCCGATTGAAGGCAACTACCAAATTAGTCAGTGCGAAAACTGTAGATAATCTCACACTCTTTAGGACTGCTTAATAAATCAGGGTGACCTAGAGATATCATGAACAAATAATGGATTTACATTGCTCTTTAAAGGAGAGATTCTGTATATATTTCGACGTGGATTTAAAACTTTGATAGAAAGAACCTACGAGAACGCTTACGACTCTCACTCAAGGCATCGATATGATGACCGTGTGAATGACGAACAAGACGACTGCACTAAACAAAAGTATTTCCGTTAACTTTGGTCGTGACAGGCTGTTCAAACATTTCTCACTTTTGGTGCCCCATCATTTTCTAGGCACCACCGTTCACCATAATGTCAAACACCACGAGTAGGCCAGACTTGATGTCACATCCTACCAAACTTCACATATTTTCAACCGAACTCAACTTAGAAAAATGTTGCGATAAGTGTAGTAACGGGGCCCCATGAGAAGCGGTATCTAGTAGCGTGAAGCTAAGTGTAAACGCTTTTGCAATTTGTGCCGTTCATACTGTACATCATTTCCTAGTCTCTACCTCGTTCAGATACTCGAATGGTAAGCTCCTCGCCGACTTATGTTATAGGAGAATAGATTAGTTTTCTACCCATCATATCCACTGATTGTGATCCACAGGAATGAATTGGCCAAAATCTATCCAAACTACGCTTTCCGACAACTGTCTAGCGGTTGGTTTGATAGAACATCAGAGTGACTACTTCTAATGGCATGCTAGTCACTGCCCACTCGTTTGAGCACATCTCACTATTCCGTCATCGGCCCATCCTACAGGCGACCCTAACTTACTGTTGCGTTCTCCATGTGTACTCCCAGCGAAATCAACCGAAACGTAACCGCCTCTACTTGAATTTCGTTGACCTGTCAGTAGTTAGGTCTGAAATTAACTGCATGAGGCCGGAAGTCCAAAGCACCACAGCTGAATTTAACATGATAAGTTGTGAAGTGGTACGGATTCTCTTAAAACTACGGAATATCAGAAATACCAACTTCACTCACAAATTTCCTCCACAATTGAAACTGCAAGTTTCCAGAGATTATCCACGTAGTAAGCGTACTGTTGACTGGACTCGACCTAACTGACCCGATCACTAGTAGATTCTGTCATTCCGTTCTCTTGAAACATTGAGTTTCCTCAACACAGTTCATCAAGATGGCAAGAAGACATGCGTTGTGAGATGCGGACGTTTCGTTTAGTCTCATTAATCGATTACACAAAACATTCGTTTCTATAGGTGAAGGGCATTGCGACAAAACAATGAAATGAACGAACATGATACAGGTGCAGTCAGCTTCACTACTACAGTAACAAAATTGATTGCTTCAGTACTTTTGGCCATCGGAGGGACGGTGTGTAACGCTTCATTGACAATGCCTCGGAAGACGCCAACAACCTAGGGTTGCGATTGCGCAATAAGATCGTAAACGAAGCGACGGGGTCAACCACATGACCTGTTGCAATTAAGTAGTTTAAAGCCAAACACCACTCAAATTTGATCGCAGCCTTCGCATTCAGATAGACTTTGCAGCCAGCAGGTGTTTTTCGAAAAGAAGCACTGGACTCGAGTTTTGCTCTCATTAGAGCTCGTCAGTAGTGCACATCATTGCTCACTAAGCAATTGGCCTCACAATAAGCGCAGTGGGCAAAACGGTTGTCTCATAAACGCGTGGCCGGAGTTCAAATCCCGGTCTTGGCAAGGATATGCACTACTGACGAGCTCTAATGAGAGCGAAACTCGAGTCTATACCATTTTCCATACCTGTTTCCATTTTACGCACAAGATTTTCCATTACGTGCTAAAGCAATTCACTTTGGTGCATTAGAATTTTCACCTTAGATTCTTGGACGTGACGGCAAGAACGTGATTGGCCCAACTAACCGTAAGGGACGACCAATCTTGGCATTGGCTACTTTGGTAGAGGAAGTCGTTTGGGTTAGTCGAGGGGTGTCATCGGATTTGCTTAATGAGAACGGGGTTAGCAGCCAAAGTGGAGCACAGGTCACCTGACCCTGTTCCTACTAATTCATTAAGCTGCTGGCCGTATTGGTTCCTTTGACAGATAAAGGGTTGCGAGTGGTTAGGGGTGTCTGTGAATCTCACATCCAATAGGCGTGAGTTTTGGGATCGTGGTAGACTTCGAGCTGTAATGTGAGAGTGAACCAGTGTGTGTACGATTTCATTAGTTCTCTCGCATACATGGTCGGTGGACGCAAGTACATTCACATCAGTCCCGAAACACGCAGACGTATTATCGAAGCATTCGAAGGGGGCGATGATTGGCGCACGGTTTCTATTCTGAACGGGGTCAAGTGTAATACCGCTTACAAGTGGCTACATGTGGATTGCATCAGTTATGAAACTCAGCCTCGGACATAGAAGCAAGATTCTGGCAGAATCAGGGATCGATATGTTGTTGGAGTGGATTTCCGTGGACGCAACGCATACACTGCAATCTTTGAGATTGCGCATGAAGGCTGAGTTTGAGAAGGAGTTGTCGGCCACAACAATTAGTCGATACTTGGATGGCCGGTGCATAACTGTCAAGAAACTGCGCCAAGTACCCATTGGTATGAACTCAAATGCGAATTTGGAGTTACGGCGACTGTTTGCATATCGACTGATGGAGTGTTACGCAAATGCCGAGACTATTTGCTGGTTAGATGAGACAAACTTCAATTTGTTCTGTACGAGGTCAATGGGACGTTCATTAAAAGAGACGAGAGCATGCGTCTCTCTAACAAACAGCCGAGACCGTAATCTCCAGTTGATTGGAGCTATGACACCAAGCCCGATAGTAGGTTATACGACGAGGCAGGGAGCATACAACAGTTGCGATTGCAAGGGCTGGCTGCGAATCCTGTCAGATCAGATGAAGATCAGTACACCCATGCCAGACATTGTGTTGATATGCGACAACACATCGTGTCACACTGATCTGGAATAGTTGTATAATGGTTGAGAGATCTTACGACTGACATCCCATTCACCAATGTTGAATCCCATTGAGAATGTCTGGAGCATGGTGAAAGCAAGAGTTAGAAGACAACTGCAGATGCAACGCGAGACAATAATAAACGGAGATCCTCGGAGTGTGTAGAGTTAACGGGAGTTGAGAATGCGGGCCCTGGAAAGAGTAGTCATGTCTGCTATGTGCGACGTCACCGGAGACCATTGCGCTAGCTTCGTTCGTCATGTCGAACGATGCTGTATGCAGACGATGAACGTTGAAACGGTTGGGTCACCACCGTAAACCCACATCCTCTCAGTGAACGAAGAATGCTCTATTCAGAGCAACCACAAATTGATTTTGTACTTCCTACTTTTTGGAAGTTGGCCCTGATTAAACCCATGCTTGGCCTGTGAATGAGCCTAGATTACTTAAGATTTTCCGTTTTTTGTTTGCACGTTTAAGAACAACTGAGCTACCCACATACTTTAGATAAACGAATGTTTTACGTTCCCGATTGAAAACACCGAATGAACTGTTAGTATCTCACGATATGTCGTCTATCTACAGTAGTTGACCGCTCCTTCAATGGCACTGGAACCCAGTCGACACAGTGAACCGTGTGCATATATACAACTCTTTACCTGTCAAAGGAACCAATACGGCCAGCAGCTTAATGAATTAGTAGGAACAGGGTCAGGTGACCTGTGCTCCACTTTGGCTGCTAACCCCGTTCTCATTAAGCAAATCCGATGACACCCCTCGACTAACCCAAACGACTTCCTCTACCAAAGTAGCCAATGCCAAGATTGGTCGTCCCTTACGGTTAGTTGGGCCAATCACGTTCTTGCCGTCACGTCCAAGAATCTAAGGTGAAAATTCTAATGCACCAAAGTGAATTGCTTTAGCACGTAATGGAAAATCTTGTGCGTAAAATGGAAACAGGTATGGAAAATGGTATAGTACTTGTTTTCGAAAGACACCGGCTGACTGGAGAGTCTATCTGAATGCAATCAAATGTGAGTGGAGTTCACTTTGAAGACAGACCAAATCATCGACTACTCATCAGTAATTAAGCATTTCGTAATCGAGGACGTCGGATTTCTGTTCTGGCTTTGGTGTGCTGAACCGCGTTGAGTGATTGTTCACACTGACCACTTGGGAGTTTGCTCCGCCTTCCTCTGTCGTAAGTGTCGGTCAGTTCTGTCAATGCATGAGTCATCGCACCTACAAGTGAACTGTTAGATGATACGAGAAACATAGTTTTCCGAGAGTGATCGGGACAGTGGAGACTGCTCCTACGGATGAAAATCAACAAACGTGATTTCGCCGTGGGAGTGATGGTAGATTTCAACCTTCGACTTACATCGGTAACAGTGTGACTGGATAGTAGGCACGTGTTCCTTGCAAAGGATTTCAACAAATTCGATCGGATATATATTAACAAGCAGAACACTTAAAGATTTCCTCTTCTGACTATAGGCTGTCTGCCGTGCACAGTTTCCGTGGTCGATGAAAAATCGTTCGCACTTAACCGTGTTTGTAAGCCACCGGCAAAAATGAAGAGAATTCTAGATACTGCCCATCTCATGTGCCTTTTCGATAAACAGACCTACTGAGTGTATCGTCTAAGTGCATGGAAATAAGGACACCTAAGAATGGTATTGAGTTATCCAATCCACGTTCATGAGTGCCATGGAGATTTCGGTGAATGGAACTAAACTGATGCAAAGGAACTATGAAATGTTCAAAATCAGTGACTAGTAGAATGTCATCGACACACCGTTTATAAAGTGAAGAACGGTTAATACAATGCGATATTCCTTCTTTGACCATTGCACGAAGAATATACCAGCCACTGTTGGGCCAACGAGCTGCCCATCGTCAACTTGCTTATAAGCACATCCGTCGAACTCAAACGGAATATTTTCTGCTCACCGAAATATTCTCGAAAACGTCACATATCTCAAAGGAATCCTTCAAAGGGCAGGAGCTGAGGGCTTTACAGATGGTATCAAGAGGCTGAACTGGCCATTGAACAAGTTCGTGATATGCTGAATCATCTATGACAATGATAGGCTTCAGGGGAACCCCGGTTTAGTGTAATTTGAGTGCTCCTTTCATTTTTGGTGTGCGGGTCCCAATCGGTTTCAACTGTTTGTACTATCGCTCATTGTAATAGTCATGTATAAGAAAAATTAGCAGTTGTCTTGATATTCGTTTTTTCACTAGAATTCTATTATCTGGCGTACGGTCAGGTGTGAACTCCCGTTTCGTGTCAAACTCTGTCATCTTCAACATTTTCCATAACAAATCCTGGTGACCTATGGTTCACCTCCACACAAAATTCCCGAAAAACTAACTACATTTAAATGAAAAGAATCGACAAGAGTTCCGTTAAAAATTATTCCGTGCAACACATCTGGTAACCCATCTCCAACCTGTTCAAAGTACCGATATCACTGAACCTTCTACCACCCGTATTTTCATTCGTATTAGAGGCGTAAAACTCCCTGTTACTTTGCTACGATATACCGCCTATGTTTGACACAAATAGTTTACTATATTCAGTTTTGTTAATATGTGCTTGTTCTACTGTCACGGCCTCAGTTTCAGATGATCATACTCTATTCATCTGACTACTCACAATGGATTTTTTAATGCTAATATAAGATCTTGTCTCTGTTCCTAGGGGAATAATTCATGTTGGGCAGTTCCAAGAAGATAAATAAGGCGTGAATGGAAATGGATAGACGAAAAATTGAGTAACCGTATGAACGTTCAGCTGTGTCAGTTACAAACACTGAAAGAACGTACTGTCGGATGTACAAATTTATTGATCTGTGGGAGTGGGCCAACAGAGTAATCTGCAGAGTTATAGTGTTTGTTACGATTCACATAAGTACTAACTGAGCAGGTAGTTATAACCTACAGGAAGTATTTCATAAACACAGTGTCGGACAGTGTGTTCCATATGAGCTGATTTTAACTGTAGTAACTGGTTCATTCTGATTCATTTTCGGCGAACAGGCAGCTGGGAGGACACCCTTATCTAGTGGGAAGAGGCCTATTGGTGGATGATCTAACAGGCAAAACATCTTGTGGGTGAACACAAAGTCTATCCTCAGGTGTCTGTAATACGCTGAAGAGCGACCTAATTTCTCTGGTCTCCCTGGATAAGGGATGTATCCGAGTCTTATAACTCCTAGAGATATATCTTCGAGTCGATTAATAGATGCTAAAGACCTTCTAAGATAAGAACGGAGGGTCCAAATGTTTATTCCCAGATGTTGTGACCTTGGAGTCATGGTGTGTCTTGATCGTCTTGGTCGATGGGTTTGTGCGCGTGCGTATGTGTGTTGTGCTACCTTGACCCTTTCTGCGACTTTGGCTTGGTGATCAAGCTTGTGTTTTTTGACCCTGCGGACTATGCTGGCTAGGAATTCAGTCTTTTCAGGTTTAACCTTGTCAGATACGGAGCGGTCACTGAAAAAACAATTTGTATGTGGCACTACTGACTGTGTAGGTGTGCTCAAGCACTGAGACACAAATCTATGAGCATACAGCAGAGCTGTATATATCAGTACAACATTGCTGTCTTCCGAATCAGTAAGAATGGGATTAGAAATCGTACCCTCAAAAAATTAGCACTCCGATCACTCACCGGTTGATTGTAACCGCTAGCTTATTAGTCTGTAAGGCTGAAAAACTCAAACAAATTCTCAGAAGTATAGTGCAGCTTACAGCAAGTCTGCAAGCAGCTACAATCGCAACGAGTTATCAACTCCTTACTCACTCAGTCCCCGGACTCGGTTACTGTATCACTGTCAAGTGAGTCAGACCCTTTAATCACTAGCTTCGGGTAAAGTCTCACAAGAAAACCATATGCGCTGTTCGTTCCCAGGCTTCTTAGTCGGAGGCTCCGGGTAAGGTTCCCCAAGAAAACCCGTAGGTCAGACTGTTAAATGAGAGAGTCATTCGGAGATCCCTTACGCGCGGACACAAAACACTGTCCATCGGTACATGGAACGTAAGCATACTGATGGATCGATGCACTGCCGACACAGCAGAAAGGCACACCTAACACATCGAAATGAAGCTAAGTGGCTGCGGCGTCGATGCTTTGTCACTACGTGAGACAAGGCCTGTAGATCAACGTATGCAGGGCACATCCTATTGGATAGGTGTTGTAACTGGTTCGCTTGTCCTACGAGCACGTAAACAGATAACGGAATAACGGTCAGTGAGACGACGTATAACGGAACGATAGTCAACGGTAACGAACAACGGACTACGGAATATGCACGACTAGTTCGAGACTTCACGGCCAACCCAACCACACGAGGCCAACGCATGAACACAGAGAGAAGACTGACCTCCGGACAGAGTTCCCTTATATCACTCAGTCCGAAGACAACACGGTCACAAACCAGACCATCTTTAAAGGGTTTGTGACCAATCAGAAGGTTAAATCAAAGGTGGTCCAATGATGAGCCGAACAGTACAGTGATGCGCGTATGCGGATGTAGGCATGTGAGCATTGGGGCGCCAGAGATTTTGCACAAGGATTGAAGGACGAAGTGGCGCATGGCCATGCCAACTATGAATGTCATTCGCCAGTTTGTTTTGTTAGCCTTTGTCGCACACTATTTTCGGGGAACTGGCGCCTCCCCCGACAGTAGGTTACTCAGAGGACAATGTTGGGGGACGGGGTGCTCGTTTCGTAGTAGTCAACCCCATGAATTCTTCGTTGATAGGCGAACCACACGCCACCAGCTCTAGAGTCATGTCCATGTGCCTGCCACTCGGTCTAGGTAAGTCTGCCAAATTTCTTAACGTTCGTGGTCCAACTATATGTCACACCACAACTCTGTCGACACCGGTGATTGATCGACTATTTGTTCCGGGGGACTTCAACTCGTGAGTTGGGCAGGATCCAACAGCCCGGCCAGCTGTCTTTGGACCTCATGGCATTGGTACAGCCAACCAGAATGGTGATCGTCTGCTCCACCTGTGTGCGACTCACTAGTTTGCTATCACAAACACCCAGTTCCATCTAGATGCGAACGACGTCATGACATAGACTCATCCACGAAGCGTTCATCATTGTTTGCTTGATTGTGTACTGGTACAGCAGCGCGACAATCATCAAGTGCGTATCAAATGAGTGAGGCGCGGCACTGAATGTAGCACAGATCATACACTGATCAGGATCAAATTTTCTATCAGTGCATGCAAGCTTGTTTATTGTAGATCATCCGGACAATGACAGAAGTTGGGTGTCAAACGGCTGGAGAACTGTGAGATGAGGGCTGTATCTCAACATGCAGTTGCCGCCTGTCTGCAAGACGCACTTGTCTCCACCACCCCCAAGGGTATGTGGCAACAGCCGAGAAAACAGTTCATGGCAGCAGCCACCGAGACGATCAGTATGGAAAGCCAGACACGTCCGAACTCGTTCGACAACAAGATTGAGCTGTTCGTTCTTTCCACAATGGGTCCGGACATAGAGTGTTCGCCGTCAACTCGAGAAAGGATACCGCTAAATCAAGGACGACTGGTGAAAAAGGGGAGGTGAACTGATGCACGGCTGTGCTGATCGCCGCTAACACAAAAAGTTCTACAAATCTTCGAAGGCGATTTTCGGTCCGTCCGTTCAGCGTACTGAAGAACTGATTGAAGGGGACTTTGACTTTTTGTGCCCACCATCAAAACATTGTGAAAGTCTGGCACAAACAATCTGATAGCCTGTTAAACCGTCTTGCTACCGCTGATTGGATGAATAGCCTGCTACAACGAGATACCAAAGTTTCACATGCCCTCGTTCCGAATTTGACAGAAGTGCAGAGAGCTGCTGTACAACTGCGAAATGGAAAGACCGCATGTCAGAAAGGATTGCCAAGGAAAACTCTGAAGAATAGCAAACCGGTTTTAGGACTTGCTTTATTCCAGCTGGTTCACTACATATGGGAGCAGGAAGTTGCTGTTCAAGAATGCATTGGTCGTAGCTTTGCTTAAAGGTGGGGGTAACAGGCAGTGCACTGGCAGCTGTCACGGCATAAGTCTGCAGAGCTGCGCAGGCAAGTTGCTCGCAAGAATCTTGCTGAAATGACTCAGCGCGGAAGTCGTGGAGTCCGATGTTCCTGAGTAGCAGTGTGGATTCCCAGAAAGTCAAGATACGACTGACGTAACGTTTGCTGCTTGAAAGTTCTAGAAGTGTCGTGAACGCGACCAGCAGTTGTATCTCTCTTCATGCAGCTTACCAAGACGTTTGATTCCGTGGGTCGTGAGGCAATATGGACGGTGCTTAGTGAGTGTAGATGCCCAGATAATTTGGTCAATTTAATCAGACTGCTGCATGTGGACCTGTAGGCGAGGGTGCAGTCCTGTGGATTGACTTCTGTTGAGTCTAACATTGTCACTAACGTGAATCGGCGTCGTGTGCTAGCCCCAGCCCTATTTGGTTTATATTTGATTACAATGCTGACAGTTGCTCTTCAGCACCCGAAGGACGATTTTCAGGTTGGATGGCGCATGGATGGCCGCTTGCAGGATATTTGACATTTCGGCGTTCCAAGCCGGCTAGATACCTTAACGATGCTTCTGTTCCCAGATGATATTACATTGTTTGCACATGACGGATATGAACTTCAAAGGAGACTTTCGTGACTGCTGCATCCGAATTTGATTTGGATACAAAAGTAGATAAGACATTCTTTTTTTGTTTCAGTCTTATTGCGGAAGAGAAGCTGTGCCTGAATCTGGACTCCGTATCAACGGAGATATTGTAGATAGCTTCACGGACTTCTGTCACTTGGATAGCATTTTATCAACAGACTTCCTTGTGGGCCGCGAGTTGTCAGCTGGTGTGGTAAACGCTAGCACTGCTTTCGGACGTCTTGAAAGACATGTCTGGAAGGACCACAGCCTGAAGAGTAAAGCCAAGCTGCTTGTCTACCGCTCACTGGTACTGCCTACGCTGATGTACTGCAAAGGATATTGGAAAGTCTCTCAGCAGAGTGTGTTATCTTAGCCGTTCCCATTTGTATTGCTTAAATCACATTTTGGGTATTCGATGGTCGGACATGATACGAATACTGAAGTAGTGCGGCAAGCGGACACGGACGGGATAAAAGCCATGCCGATGCTCAGTCTGCTTCGTTGGTTAGGACATGTCCGTCAGACTGAGGACGACCAGATTACGAGGTAGTTGTTATAGGGCTAACTAAAAGCAGCTAAGCAAAATCCTGGTGATCAAAAGTGGAGGTACCAGGATGTTGTCCATATATGTCTTCCGGGATGTAACATTGGATTTAGATCCTGGGAGTACATAGCCTTGTACAGAACGGTCTGAAAGAATGCTATCCGGACGGGCATCCGAAGGTTCAATGAGCAGTAATTGCGCAGCCGTGAACTGAAGCGCGCGGTACGCAAGGGAACCAGAGATCGTGGTGGCCTGACTATATGACGTTGTGATGTGTGCGGCCGCGAATGCACTGGCCATCTCGGGTAGGTAGGTGGTCGACAAGTTCATCCTACATCGTTGGCCAATAGACAATGAGTACGTTAGGCTCAAGTAGGTTATATCGGTTATATCCGTTTTTCATTCGTGCCCACCAATGACCACAGTCGCTTTCCAACTCATCCGCTCCAGTTTTCAGAAGCTTGGGTTGCTCCGGCCATCCACCTTTCTTTTTCCGGTCTTTTGGTGCACTGCTTAATAAATGTTTTTGACAAATGAACTGAGAATAACAACGTTACGAACAAGTCGTAATACTCTGTGTCTCAACCTCCTCGGATGGTCTTACTCAGGACTGTTTATCGTGTTTGTCTTCGGTCCAATTTCAAATTTTTGTTTCTTCCCTATCTTCTCTAGGGTGCCCTAACATATACTGTTACACTGAACTATTTCTTGCATGATTTATCCAGTATTCCTCATCTCAGCTTTGATTTTACCATTGTAGTCTCTCTATTTACTTCCCGAGAGATGAGGATTTTACTTTAATACTAGCCTACCCCTTGAATAACCACTATGCGCCGTCTGGACACAAAGGTCTGACTCACATGACTCCCGATCTAATTCCTCGCGTTTGACAATGGATACATGGTATGTTTGTGGAGCCACAAGTGGTGTAGCACTAGCCGCCTGTGGTGAGTGTTGCACACAAGCGTCCTTTGACTTTGGTCACAGCGGCAGCTTACCCCGAAACTGATACGGTCAACCGTGTCTATGCTGTCCACTTGGGCATTGGATAACTACTCGCCCTGTCGCATCTGTGTGACTGTGCGTCGTTCCCATTTGCTAAATCTTGTGATCACTTAGTCACGGCATTCGATGTTTGTGTTGATCCATGTACCTGCCGTCAATTACCACCTACGCTTACGGAATACAGCACCAGGTGTGGGCAGATTACAGAACTGAACATAATAGGAAAGGTTTCCAGATGAAATATACCACAAATTCTTCCTCAGTGATTCAGTGTGCTTTTGTTCTTGGCTGTATGATCGGAAGACAGATTTAAATTGTCTGTCAGAAGGTCAGAAGTCTCGCTGCTATACGAATACGGATAGTTTAGTAACGCCAAAACAGCAGTAAGCATATTATTGATGGCAACAATGCATGACTTTGCATTGGTAGAAGTTGGACGAGAAGTTGTTTTTACGGACCGCTGGTTTCGTTAGTCTGATTCGTTCTATAGAGTTTCCACGTCTCCTGAACACTCCACAGGTCACCACACTGTTTGCACCAAGATCAGTGACTTGACTACGCTTGGTAGCTCAAGAAGGAGAAGAATAAATTACAATGCCCCTTGGTCGGCTCCTTGCAGAACGCCACTATTGGCAGAGAGCCAAACTGATGGCTGGTGGTTCACCACGGTGCAGAACCCACATTCAGCGGCATGATCCTCTGTCCACCTGAGTAAAACATCTCTGAGTTCACGATTGTAGAGCTTCCGTAGCAGGATGGTTTGTTCACTTCCATCAAAACTTCAAGAAAATCAAGATCGACTGGCAGTCGTGCATGACAATCTTCCTCAAGAGTCATGAGGGAGCAGCAGTTTTGTGGTGCATCCCTCCAATGAGCTTATGCTCTGTAACTTTGGCCCGAAGAGTGTCAAACAGTAAGTCGTACACCACCATGAAGACCAGTGAAAGTAAAGCAGTCGATCGGATGTTTGCTAGACCTTATTTGCTTCCAAGTTCCAATATGGGTACAGTCGTAAAGTGTTTCCAAGTTTTTGTTGAACAACAACTAACAAGAGTCACTTAGAGAGTACTTATGGCCTTTCAGCTAATTCTGTGCCTCAGCTTTCAGGACGACCTCTGATACCAATTCCAGACCGGCTAAATCGCCCCTCTAAGTTGATCTTCACTCATCACACCCGGATTACAGGCAGATCAGAAAGTTTCCATCAATGGGATTGAAAGTAGGTCGTGATGTGCACTTATGCATACGGTGTTAATGACCTATATGGCTGTATTGGCTAATCCAGCGAACGTTTGATTAGTTGAACAGCCAGTCCTTTTTCTGGTTTGTGTTCATATTTCGTGGTGGAAAAGTATAACGTTTATCTTCAACCTTTGAGCAAGCTCTTGTTAATAACCCAGTCGTTTCCGGTTAGCGGCATCCGAATATACTTGTAATATTGTAGCGAAAAGGCGTCCAAAAAAGAACAATCTTTATTGTCCAACACGCTAGTTATCATGCCATGCGCGCGCTCGCGTTTGTCACCAGTCCGGACCACGACACCCCCAAGTTTCCGCTCACATATCGTGTGCACTTCTGCCTCGTTTATGTGCGTGATCGGCGCCGTCTATCGGGGGGTTTCTGTCTGCCATTCTCCGCCCGTTGGTCCGATTGCATTGATCAATGACTTGTCCGGTTGCTCTTGTTCTCCTCCATCTAACTACGCTGCCCCCTGATCGTAGTCCACGACCGCGTCCCGATATTCCTGCGAGTGTTGGAAAAATCACGCCTTCAACTTTGTCGTCCCTTCTCTTTGCCTGCCATGTCTCGGCTCTTGGTCCGATCCAGTCGGTCGATGACTCATCCGATTGCCCCCGCCATCCCCGATCCGTTCGTTGTGGGGTTTTGGACATGCCTCCCCTGTGTCGAGGTATTTCGCCGAGTGTTGGAATACCCACACCTCCGGCCTCATTATTCACCACAATATGACTGGAGCGTAACATTCAACGAGTGTAGGAGATTATTTATTCACAATCTTAACGCTCCCCTTGATAAGTATGAAGGAAAAATGGACCAAATGCAATTATCTGGAGCAAAAAAACCCAGAAAGATAGAGCTACATACGTAGTGTGTGAACTGCAAATGCTCATCTTCTTCCCATGGACGTCGTCTATCTCACCCAACCGGTGCTCACTGGACACAACTGAACGAAACTTGAAAATGAACGATGCAATGCTTCAGCCTGTTCATTTTCAAGTCAACGCCTCACACTAATCACTTTTATTCTCGCTTTTGACCATCAGACAAAAAAACCTGTGGCCGGATTTGATCTGGAAACCTTCGTTTTGCAAACCACATTCTTCTGCACCAGTCCGTCGACCCCATGTGCACCGTCGCCTATGACGCAGCAACAATAATACAGTGATCTTACTCAGGTGAAACGTTTTCAGGAAATAAACACTCCCATTCAAAGCAGTTTACATTCGTGAACATTAAGCACTAGCTTATCTAAAATTGTTCTTAAGTGTTCAACCAAAAAACGAAAATACAACGTGATCTAGACACACTCATAAACTCTGCATTAGTTTAATCAGGAATAACTTCAAATAGATAGGAAGTTCATAATCAATTTGTGGTTGCTCTGAACACAGCATTATTCGTTCCCTGAGAAGATGTGCGTTTACGGTTGTAAATCCATACACTGCATACTCCAGTTTGCTGAGGTGTTGGCCACTCAACGCCACAGTCCCCTCTTGTGTGTTCAAAAATAATTTGTGTTGACACTGTGGCTACTCTGGTAGTCGGCATTCCCACAATTTTGATTTTCACTTTTGGTGTCTGTCTGCTTAATCCTTTAAGCAATGACGTCCGCTCTGTGGAATTTTGACCCGTTTAAAATTAGTTACATGTCCACATGTGATCAGAAAGTACGAAATGTTACTCCGGAGTACATCACATGGATTGTGTCATCTCAGTGTTTTACGTATGTGATCGCATCGTTTCACCGTTCATCGCCTGCATACAGCGTCGTTCGACATGACCAACAAATCTAGTGCAATGGTCTCCGGTGAGATCACACATAACGGAAATGTCTACTCATTCCAGGGTCCGCATTCTCAACTCCCGTTAACTCTACACACTCCGAGGATCTCCGTTTATTATTGTCTCGCGTTGCATCTGCAGTTGTCTTCTAACTCTTGCTTTCACCGTGCTCCAGACATTCTCAATGGGATTCAACATTGGTGAATGGGATGTCAGTCGTAAGATCTGTCATCCATTATGCAACTATTCGGCAATCACACTTTCCAGATCAGTGTGACACGATGCGTTGTTGCATATCAACGCAATGTCTCACATGGGTGTACTGATCTTCATCTGATCTGACAGGGTTCGCAGCCAGCCCTTGCAATCGCTGCTGTTGTATGCTCCCTGCCTCGTCGTATAACCTACTATCGGGCTTGGTGTCATAGCTCCAATCAACTGGAGATTACGGTCTCGGCTGTTTGTTAGAGAGACGCATGCTCTCGTTCCCTTTAACGAACATCCCAATGACTTGTAGAGAACAATTTGAAGTTCGTCTCGTCAATCCAGCAAATAGTCATTGCATTTGCATAACACTCCATCGGTCGGTTGGCAAGCAGTCGCCGTGAGTCTAGATTCTCATTTAAGTTCATGCCAAAGGGGAGTTGGTACATTCTGTTGACAGTTGTGCACCGGCCATCCAAGTATCGACTGATCGTTGTGATCGATAAATCCCTCCCAAACTCACTCTTGACGCGCAATCTCAGAAATGGCAGTTTGATCGTTGGACCTGTGGAAATCCACTCTAGCGACGCATCGATCCTTGATTCCGTTAGAATCTTAGTTCTATGTTCTTTGAGAGGCTGAGCTTCATAATCGATTTAATTTACATGAAGCACCATTAGACTTGACTTTGTTCAGAATAGAAACCGTGCGCCAGTCACCGCCCTTTTCGAAATCTTCGATAATACGTCTCGTGTTTCGGGGATTGATGTGAGTGCGCTTGCATCCGCTAGTCATGTATACAGGAGGAATAGAAATGTTCTCACAAACTGTTTCACTCTCACATTATAGCTGGAGGTCTACGACGCCCCCAATGCTCACTCCCATTGAACGTGAGAACCATGGATAGCCGTAACGACTCGCAAGCCCTTAACTATGAATTGAATCAGTACGGCTCACAATTTGCTGGATTAGTAGAAACAGGGTAGGATGACGGCTAACCCCGTTCTGATTAGGAAAAGCTTTCGATACCCCCCGAATAACTTGTACCACTTCCCCGGTCAAAGTAGCCAACGCGAAGCCCTCTAATTAAGATCGGCTGCCTCTTCGGGTTAGTTGGACCAATCGCATTATTATGCTGTCACCTCCAAGATTCTAACACGGAAATTCTAATGCACCGAGGTGAATGGTTTTAGCGTGTAATGGCAAATCTTGTGCCTAAAAAAGAAACAGATATGTAAAACGGTATGGTAAGCAAACAGAATGAACAGGTTGGTTTCTGGCGCTCAACCAGTGAAGAATATGCGTGCACACGCTACGACATGGTTGGCACCCTAAGCCGGATGTAACTTAACCTACATGCACTGACTTCTCTCTATTGGCCGCCCAGGTGACTTATTGAACGTCATCCATTCCCAGAATAATCCGGTTTCATACGAGGTCACGACATTTGTTACCGCCTCATCCGTCTGGATACCACGTATCACGAGTATTGCATACAGTTGTACAAACCACATGGCCGATGACACGATCAACAGATTGATTGCAAGCTAATTTAACTTGCATCAACCGGCCGTAACATTGTTAGCTTGATATACCCGCTCGTTCTGGAAGTGCAGTGCCAACAGTGAGTATTCTTTCAGTCAGATCGGGCGGCCCACATTATCTAGAAAAAACCGACTCACTTTCCGACCAGCTTGTCACCAGCTGACGCACGAAACGAATCATCACCACTCTATTCGTGTAATTACTGAAGAGCAGCCGTGAGCTTTCGTGCAAATATTGTTCTTCCTAATTTCGTGTGATGAAACGGTGATGCATCAGAACATCTTATCCATTGCAAATGGTCGATACATTTTGACAAATGATTATCAACATACAAAGGTCGACGAAATTGTGTCAAGTGAACTGTGACCGTCAGACTTAGGCGTATCTGAAAAAAAGTCACATGAATGATCGGTACTAAACCATAAGCAACGTCATACCATTGTTTCGGGCACTCTTGATGAGTCGATATTCACCTGCTCTAGATAGAAAAGTTCGGCCTGTTACGAGTAAGATTCGTGCATTTTTGATATCAGGCCTGAGTCACTTTACTGAAGCTACCTCTCAGGACCTTACAGGAAACCTTCGGGTAGAGAACTTCAAAATGGATCCAACCCACCAAGCGACGAACGATAGAGCAGTCGTGAGGGTCAAACCTCACTTAATTATGTCCTGATTTCCGGGGCGATAAATAACTTACATAATTCCTCGCGTAAGCAATCTTCATACACCTCCTTGGCACACTCGATTCGAATCCACCCCCTGAATAACGATTCAAGTCCAAGACTTATTCGGTAGTAGTTCCGTCTGTTGTACCGTGCCAAATCGCCGTCCGAAAGATAACCTCCGGGGTGTGTGAGTGATGCTTCTCATGCATGATATCCTATAAATAAGGGTGTGCAGTGAATAGTGTGGATTTCGTCTGAAATCTAATCAACTGAAATTGTTGCTTCAAATGAGGCAGCTACAATATGTAGTAAGGGCCTTTGTACAGGAAAGCAGAAGAGGGCAAACCACGTTCTTCCAGTGCTGTACAACTTCTTAGTTCAGTAAGTTAAATAATCTTTTTTCTCTGTCAGGATCTTGGTCCCTTGACAAGTTGAAAAACTGGTTATAATGCCGCTCTGTTAGTCGAGATTTCATGGGTATGAGTCATCCTCTCGACATTTAGACTCATCATCTTAGTGACCAATGGTTTCACATTTGATGCATTTTTGTGATTGGAAGAAGATGAAGAACGCCACAATTGTTAAGTAATACGTATAATACGTATACACCAATAGTGGTTCACTACTTCGTGACAGCCAATCAGGTAAACGATCCGATACGTACAATCAAGACTGTGATCTGTTGAGTTGTAGCGAAAAAAGCGTCCAATAAAGCACAATCTTTATTGTCCATTTTTTAGACGCACCTTGCTACACCATCGATGTATTCCGCCGAGATTTGGAGCACCCGCACTTCCGGCTTGACAATCCATCACATAATCAGCAACCAGTGCACGCACTGAAGACAAGTTGAGAAGTGAAACGGCAATGGATGAATCAGTAAGTTGATCCAAGGTCCATGTACATGATCGATCAACATGTAAGATGTACAGAAATATATAGTATGACAACTAATGATGTAAAAGTTACACATTATTGATAAGTGTTGTACAAAAAATAATTCGTCTTACACTCAACGAATGTTGTGAGTTAAGCGATTTCGTTTTGAAATCTGAATTACTGGAGAGATATTGTCTCAAATGTCACACTTACTGTTTGGGCCGAAGGCTACTCGAAAATTGATCAAATTTTCCAGAACTCCTAAAATCGCGGACCAACTGAATTGCTATTCTTGAAGTGTAATGCAATTCCTCATATTCCAATTATTGTTACTTCTCAGCTCAAAGTAAAGACCGGTTGACAGTTTTTGGAATCAAATAATCTTCGTTGGGTCTTTATTTAAGTCTGCGCAATCTGACAACATCTCACCCTATCCGTAGCCACATTCTTGTGCGGCATAAGTTGTTGCATGTTGAGACGTAGGTTAGTTTTCCTTCTAGCAGTTAATTAGATCTGTTTGTATATATTTACATTAATTTTGAAAATTCCGCAATTGTGGAGAATTCCGACTTCGATAGAAACAGCGTTGGAGGAGTTAGCAAGCGCTTTGCCAGCACGCTGTTTGTGCCATTGATTCGAGTCCAGCCGGAGTCCAACTTTTTCACAGTTACCTCCCTTGCGAAATTATCACCTCAGCCAAACCACTTGCTAGTAACCGCTAATAGTTTATCTCGACTTGTGATCATCTGTCAATGTGTAGTAATTACTCAACCTACACAACCTTCTAACTGGAGACACTATAGAATACTTTCTCTTAGGGACTGATGATATATTAAGACACTAAAGACAGCCATGATAAGATCCAGCAGTTAATCGTGAGCATATCCGCTTCAGACAGTCCGAAAAATATGTCGAACTCAAACTAATCGGACCAGATCTATCGAAGGATAGGGGAAGGGAGTTTCAAATTGTCGGGGAAGTCCCCGGTTCCCCGAAAATATTGTGCAACAAAGGCCAACAAAACAAACNGTTTGGGCCGAAGGCTACTCGAAAATTGATCAAATTTTCCAGAACTCCTAAAATCGCGGACCAACTGAATTGCTATTCTTGAAGTGTAATGCAATTCCTCATATTCCAATTATTGTTACTTCTCAGCTCAAAGTAAAGACCGGTTGACAGTTTTTGGAATCAAATAATCTTCGTTGGGTCTTTATTTAAGTCTGCGCAATCTGACAACATCTCACCCTATCCGTAGCCACATTCTTGTGCGGCATTATGTGTCCGACTCCTCTTGTCAGGGCGTTTTTCACTTGCCATCTCGTTGGCCGATGGCTTGCCCGATCGCTCGTGTTGCCCCCACTTCACCCACTATGTCCTCCGGCCGTATTCTACGACCACATCGAGATATTCGCCCTGGATGTTAGACTAATCGTGCCCGCGATCTGGTTATTGATTCCATTTTGCCTGCTATGCCTCGCCCGTTGGTCCGATCCTCTTGAGCGATGGCTCATCCGGTCGCTCATGCTGTCCCCGACCCGCTCGCTGTGGGCTTTTTAGACGCACCTTGCTACACCATCGATGTATTCCGCCGAGATTTGGAGCACCCGCACTTCCGGCTTGACAATCCATCACATAATCAGCAACCAGTGCACGCACTGAAGACAAGTTGAGAAGTGAAACGGCAATGGATGAATCAGTAAGTTGATCCAAGGTCCATGTACATGATCGATCAACATGTAAGATGTACAGAAATATATAGTATGACAACTAATGATGTAAAAGTTACACATTATTGATAAGTGTTGTACAAAAAATAATTCGTCTTACACTCAACGAATGTTGTGAGTTAAGCGATTTCGTTTTGAAATCTGAATTACTGGAGAGATATTGTCTCAAATGTCACACTTACTGTTTGGGCCGAAGGCTACTCGAAAATTGATCAAATTTTCCAGAACTCCTAAAATCGCGGACCAACTGAATTGCTATTCTTGAAGTGTAATGCAATTCCTCATATTCCAATTATTGTTACTTCTCAGCTCAAAGTAAAGACCGGTTGACAGTTTTTGGAATCAAATAATCTTCGTTGGGTCTTTATTTAAGTCTGCGCAATCTGACAACATCTCACCCTATCCGTAGCCACATTCTTGTGCGGCATTATGTGTCCGACTCCTCTTGTCAGGGCGTTTTTCACTTGCCATCTCGTTGGCCGATGGCTTGCCCGATCGCTCGTGTTGCCCCCACTTCACCCACTATGTCCTCCGGCCGTATTCTACGACCACATCGAGATATTCGCCCTGGATGTTAGACTAATCGTGCCCGCGATCTGGTTATTGATTCCATTTTGCCTGCTATGCCTCGCCCGTTGGTCCGATCCTCTTGAGCGATGGCTCATCCGGTCGCTCATGCTGTCCCCGACCCGCTCGCTGTGGGCTTTTTAGACGCACCTTGCTACACCATCGATGTATTCCGCCGAGATTTGGAGCACCCGCACTTCCGGCTTGACAATCCATCACATAATCAGCAACCAGTGCACGCACTGAAGACAAGTTGAGAAGTGAAACGGCAATGGATGAATCAGTAAGTTGATCCAAGGTCCATGTACATGATCGATCAACATGTAAGATGTACAGAAATATATAGTATGACAACTAATGATGTAAAAGTTACACATTATTGATAAGTGTTGTACAAAAAATAATTCGTCTTACACTCAACGAATGTTGTGAGTTAAGCGATTTCGTTTTGAAATCTGAATTACTGGAGAGATATTGTCTCAAATGTCACACTTACTGTTTGGGCCGAAGGCTACTCGAAAATTGATCAAATTTTCCAGAACTCCTAAAATCGCGGACCAACTGAATTGCTATTCTTGAAGTGTAATGCAATTCCTCATATTCCAATTATTGTTACTTCTCAGCTCAAAGTAAAGACCGGTTGACAGTTTTTGGAATCAAATAATCTTCGTTGGGTCTTTATTTAAGTCTGCGCAATCTGACAACATCTCACCCTATCCGTAGCCACATTCTTGTGCGGCATTATGTGTCCGACTCCTCTTGTCAGGGCGTTTTTCACTTGCCATCTCGTTGGCCGATGGCTTGCCCGATCGCTCGTGTTGCCCCCACTTCACCCACTATGTCCTCCGGCCGTATTCTACGACCACATCGAGATATTCGCCCTGGATGTTAGACTAATCGTGCCCGCGATCTGGTTATTGATTCCATTTTGCCTGCTATGCCTCGCCCGTTGGTCCGATCCTCTTGAGCGATGGCTCATCCGGTCGCTCATGCTGTCCCCGACCCGCTCGCTGTGGGCTTTTTAGACGCACCTTGCTACACCATCGATGTATTCCGCCGAGATTTGGAGCACCCGCACTTCCGGCTTGACAATCCATCACATAATCAGCAACCAGTGCACGCACTGAAGACAAGTTGAGAAGTGAAACGGCAATGGATGAATCAGTAAGTTGATCCAAGGTCCATGTACATGATCGATCAACATGTAAGATGTACAGAAATATATAGTATGACAACTAATGATGTAAAAGTTACACATTATTGATAAGTGTTGTACAAAAAATAATTCGTCTTACACTCAACGAATGTTGTGAGTTAAGCGATTTCGTTTTGAAATCTGAATTACTGGAGAGATATTGTCTCAAATGTCACACTTACTGTTTGGGCCGAAGGCTACTCGAAAATTGATCAAATTTTCCAGAACTCCTAAAATCGCGGACCAACTGAATTGCTATTCTTGAAGTGTAATGCAATTCCTCATATTCCAATTATTGTTACTTCTCAGCTCAAAGTAAAGACCGGTTGACAGTTTTTGGAATCAAATAATCTTCGTTGGGTCTTTATTTAAGTCTGCGCAATCTGACAACATCTCACCCTATCCGTAGCCACATTCTTGTGCGGCATAAGTTGTTGCATGTTGAGACGTAGGTTAGTTTTCCTTCTAGCAGTTAATTAGATCTGTTTGTATATATTTACATTAATTTTGAAAATTCCGCAATTGTGGAGAATTCCGACTTCGATAGAAACAGCGTTGGAGGAGTTAGCAAGCGCTTTGCCAGCACGCTGTTTGTGCCATTGATTCGAGTCCAGCCGGAGTCCAACTTTTTCACAGTTACCTCCCTTGCGAAATTATCACCTCAGCCAAACCACTTGCTAGTAACCGCTAATAGTTTATCTCGACTTGTGATCATCTGTCAATGTGTAGTAATTACTCAACCTACACAACCTTCTAACTGGAGACACTATAGAATACTTTCTCTTAGGGACTGATGATATATTAAGACACTAAAGACAGCCATGATAAGATCCAGCAGTTAATCGTGAGCATATCCGCTTCAGACAGTCCGAAAAATATGTCGAACTCAAACTAATCGGACCAGATCTATCGAAGGATAGGGGAAGGGAGTTTCAAATTGTCGGGGAAGTCCCCGGTTCCCCGAAAATATTGTGCAACAAAGGCCAACAAAACAAACTGGCGAATGACCTTCATAGTTGGCATAGCCATGCGCCACTTCGTCCTTCAATCCTTGTGCAAAATCTCTGGCGCCCCAATGCTCACATGCCTACATCCCGCATACGCGCATCACTGTACTGTTCGGCTCATCATTGGACCACCTTTGATTTAACCTTCTGATTGGTCACAAACCCTTTAAAGATGGTCTGGTTTGTGACCGTGTTGTCTTCGGACTGAGTGATATAAGGGAACTCTGTCCGGAGGTCAGTCTTCTCTCTGTGTTCATACGTTGGCCTCGTGTGGTTGGGTTGGCCGGGAAGTCTCGAACTAGTCGTGCATATTCCGTTGACTATCGTTCCGTTATACGTCGTCTCACTGACCGTTATTCCGTTATCTGTTTACGTGCTCGTAGGACAAGCGAACCAGTTACAACATATTGGCGAACGGGTCTGATGATTTTCAATTATGGTTTGACAAATCCGTAGATTTGAAACGTTTTCTCGTCCAGCAGCTCAAGCACATCGAGGCACTCACTAACCGTTTATCTACATCACAACTGGCCTCACCGGCGTCGGCCAGTGGGAAGCAATCAGGTGACGCTGTTGCAAGTGGCATCATCGAATTTTATTACGATGCCCAGGCTGGTTTGACGTTTGACGCGTGGTTCATGCGGTACGGGGATTTTTCCAATGTCGATTTCGGTACGCAAGACGAACCGTGGATGGTCCGCCTCCTCCTACGCAAACTCGGTACTGTTGAGCACGAGAAATACGTCAACTTCATCCTTCCAAAGCACCCACGCGACAACTCCTTTGAGGACACGGTTGAGACGTTACGGTCCATCTCCGTTGATCATTCTTCCTTGTTCAACACACGGTACCAGTGTCTAAAACTGGCCAAGTCAAACGACGACGACTGCGTCACCTATGCCGGGACGGTCAATCGCGAATGTCAGCGTTTCAAGCTTGGTTTTCTTACCGAAGTTCAATTCAAATGTCTGGTGTTCGTCTGCGGTCTTCACTCTCCGAAAGACGTCGACATCCGTACTCGCTTGCTGAGTAAGGTCGAGCAAGATCCCACGACAACCCTTCAGTCACTCACCACTGAGTGCCATCGACTCATCAATTTTAAGCACGACGCTGCAATGGTCCAACGCGGCACTGGTGCAGTACACGCAGTGCGCTGTGGTTCATCCACACGCGGTTTGGGCAAAGGTACGCGAGCCCAGAATCTCTCACAACATCTCAGTCCTGGGTCACTTCCCGCGGGACATGGCTCGCATCCTTTGCGCTCATACACCAAGAAGTCACCTCCTTCCCCATGCAGGCATTGCGGCGCCTGGCACTTTAATCGTGACTGTCCTCTCAGACGCCACCGTTGCTCTCAGTGTGGGAAACTGGGACACAAGGACGAATTCTGTCAATCCTGGCACATTGACAGTGGCCCTCTACCTGCAAGCGGCGGTACAAACCCAAGTTCATCTCGACGGTCAGACCCAAATCAATTGGCAGATCCCTGAGTCTGCTGACCAGCCGTCAGATCAACACTCCCGTTCGACGGAAATTCGGATCGGTCAGGATAAATGGCTTTACAGTTCGATTGCAGTTGGACACTGCATCGGACATTACAGTCATTTCGGAGAATCTCTGGAGAACGCTTGGCCGACCTCCAATTCGACGAACGTCTCAATCCGCCACGAGCGCCTGTGGCGGCCTCTTGCAATTGACTGGTCAATTGCAATGTTGCGTCTCATTCCGAGGCACAACTATTAACGGCTCCTGCTACGTCTCTCGTTTGAATCTCAATTTGCTCGAACTCGATTGGATAGTAAAACTTGGCCTGGGCGATTTTCCAATTCGGTCCTCCGCTGTGCCATTCGACACGACAACTGAAATCATTCAACGGTTCGCGCCAGTTTTTCAGGACGGCTTAGGACTCTGCTCTAGGACCCAAGTAATCATTCATCTATCTCCAGGAGCTCAACCGGTTTTCCGTCCGAAGAGACCGGTACCACACGCAGCTTTGGCGCTTGTGGACGCAGAGCCCAAACGTCTTACGGAACAGGGTGTCTTCATTCCTGTGTCGTTCCCCGTTTGGGCCGCTCCAATTGTCGTGGTCAAAAAAGTCAATGACTCGATTCGCATCTCTGCCGATTTCTCAACTGGAGTGAATTCTGCTTTGGAATCGAGCTGTTATCCACTTCCGGCACCACACGATCTATACACAACCCTCAATGGTGGAACGTATTTAGCCAAACTGGATCTTGCTGACGCTTATCTACAAATCGAGGTCGCACCCGAGTTCCGGAATTCGGTCACTATCAACACCCACCGTGGGTTATTTCAATATACCAGACTGCCGTTTGGTATCAAGAGGACCCGTGCAAGTTTCCAACAGGTGGTGGATACGCTTCTCGCTGGTCTTCCCTGAGTATTTGCGTACTTGGATGACATCCTGATTGTCGGATGTAGTCCAGAAGACTTGCAAAACCGATGTCATGCTGTCCTTGAGCGTATCCAGGAATACGGGTTTCGTTTGCGACCAGAGAAATGCCAATTCTTTCTTCAATCTATCAAATATCTGGGTTTAATTTTTGATACAACCGGCCGTCATCCTGATCCTGAGAACATCCGGGCTATTCAAGAGATGCCGCCACCCAATGATGTCCCTTCACTTCGTTCCTTTCTTGAGTTGATCAGCTACTACGGGACTTTTCTATCCTTGTTACATAACGTCCGCCCCCCGCTCAATCGTTTGTTGGAGAAGGACGCACCTCGCCACTGGTCTACCGACTGTGAGGCTGCATTCTTTCAGCTGAAATCGATGCTCAGCTCCAACCTGCTGCTGACCCACTACACCCCCAAACTGTCAATCGTCCTGACAGCCGACGCTTCCAATTACGGCGTTGGCGCCGTCGTCCTCCACATGTTTCCTGCAGAGCCGGAAAAAGCGATTATACATGCCTCCAGAACACTTACAGATGCTGAGAGGGAATACGGCCAGATAGAAAAGGAGGCTCTTGCATTGGTGTTCGTAGTGAAACGGTTCCACAAACTGACCGTTCACTCTACTAACTGACTACAAGCCACTGCTGTCAATCTTGGCTCAAAAAAGTGCATACCGGTGCATTCCGCCAACCGACTTTAACGCTGGGCCACCATTTTGCTCGGCTATGACTTCAGGATCTAACACCGAAGGCCAGAGGATTTCGGACAAGCCGATGCTTTCTCCCGCCTTATCAGCAACCGTCTACCGGCCGGAGAGGATGCGGTGATCGCCACGGTGTCAATTGAACAAGACACTATCCGACAGTTATCAGATGCCGTCCGCGCCCTTTCGGTCACTGTGACCGACATTAAGCGGGCCATACGGGAAGACCAAGTCCTCCGACAAGCCGCTTAGTACGTCCAAGGCCGCCGGCCTACCACGACTCTGACATGAGACTTACAACAGCTACAACGACGCCGTGAGTCTTTCTCGTTGGTTGGGGACTGCTTGATGTTTGCAGATCGTGTCGTGGTTCCAGCCCACCTTCGCCGTGGTCGTCTGCCAGTTTCACTTGGGCTACCGAATGAAAGCGATCGGTCGCAGCTATGCTTACTGGCCTGGCATGGATCATGGACGTGGTCAAACATTGTCCCAGTTGCCAAGAGGCTGCTCGAGCCCCAACCCGCCGGACGCCGATCCCATGGCCTCAACCGGAGCATCCATGGTTGAGAGTTCACGTCGACTTTGCCGGTCCAATGAACGGGATATCTTATGTTGTCTCGGTGGACGCATTTTTCAAATGGCCTGAAGTCGTACCACTGACTTCACCAGCGACGACTGGTAGTGTCGACACTCTTCGACGACTGTTCAGTCAGCATGGTCTGCCAGAAACCGTTGTGTCTGACAATGGTATCCAATTCACATCCAGTCAGTTCGGTGAATTTTGCCGGCGCAATCCCATTGAACACGTTCGGTCACGTCCATATCATCCGCAGTCCAATGGGCAGGCAGAACGCTTCGTCGACACATTAAAACGTGCTCTG
>QNGE01004773.1:0-30686 GCA_008508345.1 Paragonimus westermani | reverse complement strand
TGATGATGATGATGATGATGACCGCAAGGCAGCGGGTGATTGGCATTGTACCAAAACAGTTACTTTTTCCGGGAAAAATGCCACCCTCCAACCTAGATGACCAGGAGACTATAGTTTGCCAGGCCTCTACCCATTGACATGCCTGTTGGTGTGGCGACCACACCGTCGAATTCAGCTCCATAGGTCATCAAGATACGCGAGCCATCACACCGCGTAAAGGTCTAGTCTCGTCTGACACAAGCCTCACATCGAGCCTCCGACTCAATAGTGTGACTTGCAGTACAACAGGAGGTAGGATGTTCTTAAGAGATGCTATCCGGAGCGATTGACTTCACAGTCTGACTGACTTAGCAGCGAGTTGTTTGCCTTGTTCGAAAGCTCAATAAATGTCTGATTCCGACCACTGATGCGCGCATCAGACCGCCGAATCTTATCTGACGTATTTCAACCGTATTGGATAACACACCGACTGTGCGGCGATTAAAGTGCTTTTGTTTGTAAGTATCTTTACTACTCCCTCTGTTATTTAAATGACTAGTACTGCGACTGGAAGAAACAGTTCTTTAGATGGTTGTAGAGTTGCGTCTCGTCATTTCAGCTTCGAGCCGTACCTATGGACACAGTGGCCCGGGCCGCCGTTGGCCCTGACAGTGTTCTGCACAGCTACATGGCAATAAACAAGCACGAGTGTATGGCGAAATAGATGAATAACAAGAAAATAAGCAAATAATGTCAGTTGAACTCCTCAAAACTGAAGAACCAATAGGTTTGCAGATACAGGTTCGTTATTGAATGGTTAGCGTCTTTAAGGAGCTGCTCATCAGTTGCAACTCTAAGGATAATTTTAGTTGACTATGTACACCTTCACCACTTCACAGTTATCATGTACGGGATAGTTGAAGATTTTTTACAATAATCACGGACGCTCCCGTGAACAAACTTAATTGTAGGTTAACTGGCCTACGGTACTGTGACAATAAAAGCGTCTCCAATGGATAGCCTTATTCAGCCAGATCAAAATGCCTCTGGAAGACCGCGACGATTACATAGGTTGGATACTGCATGGCGACGCTGTGAATGTTGTCGCTTTTAGGCGGCCGCATTAGCAGCTGCAAGGAAATAGAGCGTAAAATAAGGGTGTGCATCCCAAAAGTTAGGATAGACTGTGTCAAGCTGAATAGCAAGAGCACTTCCGTATGTTTATGGGGTGCTTATATGTAACCGGATTATGAGAATACTGTTTGTTGCTGCGAAACGTGACCGCTCAGACTGAAAAGTGAAAGCTTTTTTCAGTTGTCAATATTTGTGTTCAGTTGTACTTAGTGGGTGCTTCTTTTGGCGTGAAGAGTTGAGGTTAGGAAGCGGACGTTTGGTGGCTAGGGTCAAACGAATACTAAAAGTTAATGTAGTGGAAAAGCCAGCTTTCTACACTTCCTTGTCTTGTTAATCGTCTCACGTCCTACAAGGCATTCATTAGTGGGGTGAAGAAATCCAGGTGGCTGGCTGTAACGGGACAACTTATTCTCAGGAAATTGCGAGAACAGTAGGTCTTCACCGATGTCGGGGTAGTGCTGACCTAATGGGAAGGCACTTATCTCAGCAGGCTTTTTAATATCAGCTAGCTTGGCTCAGGAGCGGAATGGCAATAATCTGCACCCGAATTCTGCCAAACATGACCGCGAATAATCGATACGACCAACAATGGGTTCATTACGCGAATAGAGAAATCCCTTCTGATTGATCTCGAGCTGTGAAGTACGTCAGTCAATCAAAATACGGACAAAACAGACTTCATATATTTTATCGCCATCATCATGAACAGCAATACACCAGTGGTTTCTGCTGGTGTTTAACTGCTACACAATCATGATAGAGGGCAAATCCTGTGCAAATAGTGAGAAGGAAAAAGAAGTTAAGAGGAAGGGACCTAACCATCAAAAACAGCTTTATCTGTATTCAAACATTCAACATCAAGGTGCCTACACCTTGCAAACGAACAACCGAGTTATAAGTGAAAGTAAGGCATCACCAGCAACATAGGCTTCATCTGTATTTGTCCACCAGAGACCTCGGAGGTATACTTGAGTCCCACACTGTTCCGTATCTCAGTAACGGCTTGAGATACCGGATTTCTGTCAGCGGAGTCGTGTCCTTTGAGTCAGGTTTGTCCTAAATCTCCTGCAGTGTCAGTCAATAACTTCACACCATCACCCCTGGTGGATTGAAACCATTGTCATTGTGGGTAATGCTCTTCACTCAGTCTGCCAGGTAGGGGATTTTCGAATCGAATTTTGGCCAGCCGATCCTATTGGAATTTTCTGTGTAGCTCTCTTTATGCGCAAATTGTTTCATTCAGACAATGGAATTGCTACGGTCAGCCCTCTATTCTGCTGGAGCCAATATCCGTGGTTCAAATGGCGTTTTGGTTACCACTTTACATTGATTTCTCTGACTGCACCTAGCCATCCATTCTCCAATTACGCCGCTTCTGAATTTATATAAAATTACTATTCAAGTGTGATATATTTAGCTTGATGGTGAATCACTGCACAGCAGCTTGTTCGTTATGGTGATTTTCATGTGTTCTCCGAGAACTTCTTCCAAGACTGTGGCGTTACATCCACTCACTCGTCAACCTAGATGTTTTAATTGTTCCAGCTGACCGTGTGTCACGGAGAAATAATTGTGGGCGTCGCGGTTCAAGGTGGACAGACGATGATTCGGCATGGAAATATGAAGGTGGTTGTCATTGGGCTAGTCGCTACAAGTCACTGAAGCCTTCGGGGCTTAGGGTTAATAGTTAGGGCCTTTAGAGGAGGTGCTTGCTGATCGTACACATTGACGTGACTGCTGTCGTTTGTCTGATTTTTACGTGATATGAAGGGACTTAATGAGACAAGACAGCAAATTTCGCACGGCAGCTTGTGGATGTTGCCTCGTTTTCACTTAGAACTACATTGTTCACTCTGATGTTGATTATTTTGGTTCAGAAATGACGTGACTGCTTACCAAGCTTAATCATTCCTTTTTTAAACTAGGATTTGTCCTTTCCACACTTATGTGGCAGTCGAGCATTCAGGTCACTCACGTGTGTACTACTGCTTGTGCGCGTACTTGACAGTGACCTTCATTGTCGATTCCAATAAATGACGTTGATGTAGAAAATTTTGCCACGTTGAAAAAGCCTGCATAAAGAGAAATGTTTGACGAGCCAAAAAAATATTTTTATCAGGAATTATTGGTCTACCAGTGTTTCCAAATCTGTCTATAAACCTGAACTAAAGATGGCGGACAAAGTGCGCTTAGCAGAAACGTATTCATTGGATTATCACATTCTGCTGATATATTCCTGCTCAGCCCATACATAACCATTGATTCACTTGCAGTCTGGCTAGAAAATTGATTTTTTCGGCCACTGACTTCGACTTTACCCTAGTCTATGTTTGGCTTCAGTTTGTTTCCACGGACTCATCTTCTCAAACCTTTGTAAACGAAGATGATTTGTGGTTTTTTCTATTGTTGGCAGTTTGGCTACCTCATTGGATGGACAAGATGGATTCGGATGTTATAGTGCTGAACAACGTTGTAAGTTCTTTACCTTGGAACCCGTCACTACACTCTCATTTCAGACTTACCATCTTTCGAAATTGCCACCAGAAGAACAGATGCGGTACATCTTTTCTAATTTGAATTCACCTTCCTCATAGCATTAAACATTTGAAGTTGCACGAAATGCACCGAGGGCACGAGGAGATGCATCTTGAGATGTTTATTATAGCCATGGTCAGTTTATTCGTCTGTCAAGTGTTGTTAATGACATGGAAGAAGTATCACTTCAAAACTTACCAGTTCGCCACTTTGATTGCAATGTGGACTGTACCATTCGTGTACAGTCTGTTCGCAAGGTTTCCGAGGTTTATCGTTATTTGGTTCCTTTTCTCGCTCATCACTGGATCGATGGTTTACATGGCATCCAAAAAACGTATTAGCACAACTACACCAAGGTAATCTTAACTTCTAATCACTACCCTTCTGCCTTTTTTGATGGTGTGTGATTTGTTGTCTAGTGACTTATGCAGTCTAGTGACTACGTGGATCTCTTTCAGATTACTATAACCTGGCAAACCCAAACATGGTCGAAACCGGTCACAGTGAAATGTTGATTTGGGTGTAAGCGGCATGAAATGTTACCCAATACCCATACTAAAACCTGCAGATGACGCGTTAGCTGTATCCATGCATCTGTTTGTAAAATAGTCGCATCCTGTCTCATATTATCCAGAAGTCATACGTGGTCACACACGCAGCCCTTTTAACTCCATCACGGACAGTTCACGCAATAGAAATTATTCATGTCCGCTATCAACCCTAATGGGAGACATCCTGTTCGTTGTCATTCACTTCTTCAAGGTTGGGTTGCCGTCGTTATCGACTATGAGAATCAATGCTTCAAGCCAGACCACCTCTTCAGGCTGAAAATGGGAATTGGAAATGACTATAAAGACATATGTTTCCTTATTCCGTTGTATGGGTACGGGATAGCGTCCACACCGTCGAGTCTGTGATGTGCGAAAGGTAACCTACTGATTGAACGGGCAGGATGCAAAAGCCGTACTAAAAATGGCTTTGAAAACCGAACATAATAACTGTCCTGCTTATGTTCGATATTTTTTCTCAGTTAGATCACTCGAGGTTGTCTCAGAAGAAGAGAATTGATCACTCACGGACGGTAAACGCCTTCAGTTCAGTTACAGCGTTTATATCTAAAATCCCTACGCCTTTCGAGATCCATTATTTCATTTACCAGCTACCACTAATAGTATTTTCTCCCCAACTGCTAGCCATCACCAAAGCTATGGGTACCGAAATTCGGGAAGTGGATTCTTGTACTGTGTACGTTGTCTCGTGTTCACGCCGAGTACACGTGTCAGTCCCAGTTTTCAACTGTGGCTAACTGCGAGCATCTGGGATGAAGTTTGATAGTACTCTCGAGGTATCACGAATAACAATGTCTAAACGGTATGCATTCTTCACTGGTGTGTGGGTTAATGCATTAAATCCCTGTTTAAAAACAAGAGGATGGAAGAGCAATGTAGAGCAGCTTTACCTTTCTCATTGAACAGTAAATTTCATATGCTGTTTCCGTCGGATGGCTTGATATCTTTTACTGTGGAACACCTGCTTCGATTCGGCGAGGTGGGCACTGAGTTCTACCTCCCTGTGTGGACTACGGTCGCTGGCGTGCATGTCCAGGCCGATCACCTAGCTATTTTACTAATCTGCCTACGGCTACAGCTGTTTCTCCTAGACTGAAAACGCCGTACGAACGAGAACTGATCAGTGGATCCGGTCATCGGTTGATTATTATCCAATTATCATCATCATCACCATCATATCAGCTAAGAGCCCGACCAGAATATACCGCAGCTCGGGTCGCCGCTCACAGGGACGTGAAATATCGTAAAAGAAAATGCTACTAGGGTTGCAAATTGTTAGGAGGCAAACTCACCAAAACAATCTAGTCAGGACTGCGGTGACGACTGAGGAAACCAGTCCTCATTTCAAACCATCCAGGGCCGTGGTGACGGCTGACGAAATCAGACAGCAACAAAGCACTAGGGGGGCACGTCGGACCGACAAGCAGGATACGTGCAAGTGAGTGGGGGTGTCACGCCAAACCGAGAAACTAACGCCTATGGATTCGGCCTTACTTGGCCACTTGGAAGCGAAGTGGCTTAGACAAGTAGACAGTGACTCATCACCATTTCATGATATATATTTACAGGCATTTCATTCATTTGGTCGAACTGGTTTTTGACAATACAGCGTGTTTACCGCAACCGTGTCTTTCTTGTCTCCGCGCAACTTAGACTAGGGGAAGCCGCATAGCAGGAACCCAGGTCTAGCAGTCAAGCAGTATTAGAACGTTTGCAAGGGAAAAGCGCGTTACAGCACAAATTAATGAAATAAGACTAAACGGCAGAACTAGAAATGGTGTGGATGCAGATACGACACTAACTGCGGCACACCACCATCCTCCTTGCAACAGATGTTCTCCTATAGGGACTTAATCTCGCCCTAAGGGAACGAAACGATATCGCCTCCGTTCGACCTGTGCCACATAGACGACCAGTGTGTACTTCGTGTGGTCTCTCTCTAGTCGACGAGCGCCGGTTAAAACGAAACTTGTCATGGTGGAGTTCCGGGTTAGAAGTGGATACCATAAAATGTTATGACCTTCTTTTTGACCCCTTACAGCCTGGCAACCTAAAATCGTCTGCATCCATCAGCTGTATGTTATGTGTACTCAATGTCTTTATGGATTGCTTCACGAAAACAATCGACTTTTATTAGCTTTCACAACTCTGTACACTATTCAACTTACTGTTTGCTGCCCACCGTCCGGTGTCTTTTTCAGCCAACCATGCATTTGGCTAAATTGTATCACATCGACGGTCAAACTAATCTCACATCTTCTTTTCCATCAGACTAGCCTCTCCCCAAGCTTCAAGTCATCCATCGTTAGATGATCCATGTCTAAGTAGGGGCACTCTGGGGTCAAGTCTGCGTTCGCGTCATTCTCACCAAACTACAGTAAGCCAAAACCGCTTAAGAAAAGATAGTGAGTGGAACGTGGATTTCATAGGGATATTGTGGGCTTTTTCACTTTCTGGTACACTTCTACAAGGTTGACAGTCTAGTACAAATATCTTAGTCTTTTTCTTTTCCCCATCGGTTGTCTGATATTTATTTTGGAATTCGCATTAATTGGGTTATAATTGGAGCACGTTATGTCGTGGGGCTTTTGAAAACAACTCTGTTGTTTTCAGATTAGTGTTCATTACGTCCGTCTGCTGCTTTGAACAAGCAATTTCCGTGTCTTTAGTTTGGCAGACCACTCGAACCAGTCGCTTCTGTGTAACCGCTTGTGGATTAGCTAGACCGAATCCAGCAATGCTGTTCTCTCTTGTTAATATCGTGTGGTGCTCTGTCCATCCTGCGATCGACCTCGCTTTCGTAGCTATATGGCAGCCGTGTAGCATACCGACAAGTGTTATTGACGAACGGTAGTCATCAGTCATACTTGCGCAGCTACGATGGAACGGGCGGTCTGTGCACTGGGATGGTTTCCTTAAGTTGTCAATCATATCTCTTTCAGAAGCAAACATTTGAAGGAATTGAAGCAGTTGCTTTTTAAAATAGATTCGAAAGCAAAGCGAAAAACAGTAGTCTGAATTATTTATATTCTGGATGATTTCTTATCAAACCATCATCATTACCGACGCCTTCAAGGTCATCCATATAATTAACCGACAATGATTGCCTCAGTTTGTTGGGGTCGTTGCCATTTACAGGTGATAACTAATTCCCTGCCAACAGATAGACATGACAGTCAATCTAGAACTGCCGTGGTAAATGAACAATGTCATTGCTCGTGTTGTGATCCTGCATTTCCTTTCATTGATCGTGTTTGACTCGATTATGTAAACGCCAGCGCTGCAGTATGTACTCGATCGGATGCAGCGAGCTTCATCAGACACTAAATCGTGAAGTCTGCCGTCTTCGGACTGTCGCCCTTATAAGGAAACAGTCTTTGTTCAGAAGGACTTTGCAGAGAAGCCGAGGGCCAGACCATTTATAATTTCATCAAATTACACACAAAACATGCCAAATCCGTTCAAGTCTTATAACTTAAAGTATAAAGTTATTCTTAGCAGATGCTCGACATCATAAGCCTTTAGGTCTAATTCCAAGATCATTTGATGGGCAGCCATGTTTAACCTATACAGCTATCATAAAATACCTAAAGTGCTCACTACCACTCAGATGAAACACTACCTGGGTTTGGAGCACGTTTTCCATTCTTTCGTTTTCAAAAGTGTAAATAAATCGTTTCATTTACTGGCTCCCCGTATATCACTCTGGTAACAATCCATATCCCATCTATGTAGGTGTATTTGCTCGTCTGCATTTTTTTAAACAAATCTTACAAGTTGTACGTCCCGTTACCGATCTGAATGAATCCGAGGGTAACATGCAGCCTTGACTGAGGCATGTCATAAAAACTGGACGCTGGCCTGAACGTCGCTCATCTGGCAGATAAAAATCAGCAGATTAACACAGGTCGATGTTCTCCGTAGAGTTCCACTGATTCCTTTAAATTTTGTTCTTCAGTGAACTTTGGTCAATGCAACTGGGCTCTTGTGGACAAGGAAAACACGTTCACTTGCTCCACCCATCTCGACCGTTGATTAACTCATTCGATCAGCATACAATCAATGAACTTTTTACTGGGCTTCATTAGCTTAAGTGATGTGAGATGCAGGCATGAACTGTAGTCAGTGCAAGTAGTACTTAAGATGATTTTGAGTTGGCGATTTATAGAGTGACGATCTGATGAGCTTTCATTGAAGGCGTCTTCACTCAACTATTTGTTATACGGTTTGTGTCAATTTGAGGGGCTGCTAATCTCCAGACAATGCGTGTCACAAAGTAGCGAGCATATGCCGGTGTAGAATCTGTTTATTTGAGCGCGAATCTCGGTTCGCGTTCAGCATTTGTCCCACTTTACAACATTGAACCTTGCTTTTTCTCCTACAGGCGTGTCTACCGGTGGTTTCTGTTCATGCATAATGCATCCTATGCACTGGGGGTCGGCGGTTACATCCTTATGATGCTCACCATTTTCCAATTGAATCACCTTATCCTCTTGCCAACCAACTGGGCCCTGGACATCGCGCTTCTTACACTATTCTATGGTATCTATTATGGTGTGATTTCTCGTGATTTCGCAGAGGTTTGTACGGATAAAATGGCTGCTCAGATAGGAGTGAGTTGCTTAAATGAATGACGGATCGCTGCAATATTTTGAATTATTTCCTTGTTAGCTGCTTTCGTTTGTGTATGTTATTACATACAGTGCTTTTAGAGCATAATTACATAACTGGGACGTCTGAAAAGAGACATTTCTGCGTGAGACTCAAAGGAGCTATTACGATCGGTCTATCCTCGATTTGAAAAAAGAGCCTGATATCTTCGGTCAAAAACCTAACTCCTTGGTACCCAGTTCTACAGAAATTCAGTAAACTCTAAGGCGTTTTATCCCATCAAGTCTTACTATTACTGCAAACGGTAGATCGATCGCGGTTTCACATATATTTTCTGGACATGTGCAATCGCAATTTTGTGCGTTCAGTTTAAGTGTCTCGCATCTTGTTTTGCCCTAGCTTTTTGCTAGCACACGATGAGGTCTCCAAGACCGTTTCCACTAACATCAATTCAACCACACACTTGTTTAACATTATTAGCGTCACTGTCGTGTTAATCGATAGCCCTAGCGGGTGTTTAAGGTTTGCCTAGGTTTGTTACCTTTCAAAAAATACATTTACCGCTGTTTTTTGACAGTCTCGTTTAAATATTAAGAAATCACTTCTCAGCTTGCATAGCAAAACCAGTCAGCTTGTACTCACGGACTGGATGTATACTGGCGTTGGTAACCGGTAGGGTAGCTGATGCGTTTGTTACTCTCAGACTGTCCGAACATGCATGGCATTGGTCATGGTAACCAAGTCATGAGACCGTCACCCTTTGCAATGGCAGTATGTCCTTGTCATTGAATCATGGTCCGAAACGCATGGCTATCGTTTTTTGTGGTAAGTGGACCTTGAGGGTAGTATTATGGGATTCTGAAACATTGTCATTCAAGTTGGAACAATCAAACTATCTGCGGCTATTCCATGATTGACATTTGTGTTCTGTCACACGCAATCGATGGCGCTAACAACTAAATAGCAATGGGGTTAAGACACGTAGTGATGAGGTCTACTTTTATGCCGCATCAAACAATCTTATCCGATCCCACGTTCGACTTGCATCCTTTACTGACTTGTCGTGGAGAAACGAAGAAAGTTAAGACTGGTTTAGTAAGTGTAGATCTCGTTCATCCTCCCTCCTCCGAAAACGACCCTTTTGACTAAGAGTTCATGTCACCAGAGCAGAAAGAAGACATTATGATAGGTCAACATTTCGTTTACTCTCATCAGTCGCAAGCGTAAAACATGCCAGTTATAAACATCATACACGTAAGGACACACAGGAGCTAGACACGCCTACAACCACATCAAGTCTTATGTAATCACAACCATGGCAACCCGATAGGTTGCCTCAACCACTTCTGTGCACATAACGTCGGCGGGTCCATGGTTAGAACCGTTAGGGAGAATGACATCTAACCAGATTTGGTGACGTCAGTTTGGTCGTTTGTCGACCTAGTTGTCTGTAAAGTGGGTACGATGAACGAAACGGAACAGCGAACGTTGCAGCTAATCAGTCTTGCAGATACCGTGATTTACAACTTGGTCGTTTGTTTCCAACATTGTTTGGGTTTGGACAGTCTTAACTAACTAAATTCCACTCTTTCCCCCTCTTTCATATCCAAACTGCACCTTTTTCTAATGACTCGGACAGTTACGCATCAATATCAACCTGTGATGCACTGTCATTGATGGTAGTGTTGACGCGTGAATTATTTCGTTGTTCGTATTCTAGTTTAGCAAGTCATTAGCACTGTATGATTGACCATCCGTTACAGAGGATAGGCCATCTTCCATCACGTACTGAAATATCCACACAGCGGCGTATCATCCCGTCCTGTTAGCGCGTTAATTCACCCACCTCACTGATGTTCTTCATAGTAACCACACGTGCGTTCCCTCTCATTTACAGATTGGCGTATGGTCATTTATTTTCTGTCGTGCTTCTTTCACTCCATTCTTTAACGCATAGTATTACGTGCCTCAAGGTATGCCGGTTCGGCGATTCGATCCTACAACGTGCTCCATATGCACTAATCAACTGAAGACAGACGCATGCGAACCGATTCACCGACTGAACTGCGCTCACGCGTATCCTTTTCGTGGAAAAAGATTCTGTCGGCTTTGTTGCTTGCAGATCGTGCCAGTGACATTCTGATCATGATGATCTATTAATTTTTATGCGATACTCATCCGTTTTTGTTGTGGTTAGTGATTCGTAATATATTTACCCATAGATAAAAATTAACGGAATGAACAATTGTCTTGGTTGCAGGTACATACCTGTTGAGCGGAAAGCTGTCCGAGTTTTGGTTAGGTAACTAAAAACACTGATTGGCGCAAATTTTAAAGTGTTCACGAACCACAGTTGAATGATGGACATCACGCTATTTGTATACCTCGGGTGTAAACCCACGGGAGGAAATGAGTGAGTGATTGCTGATGAAAGCGGTCACGGACCGTCTATTAAACCATCTTGTTCCTTAAGACAGTCAGATCATTTTGTGCGTTTTTTCCGAGATCAGTATTTCACCCAGTTTGGACGTACGGTGCATGCTACTGGGCTATGGTGGAAAATTTTGCACACGTAGATGAGCGCTCATCACTCGTCCATCGATGCGATATCACGAAGACAGCTGGACTGTCAACGTTAACTATTTCTCAGCACATTCGTGAATGACAGAACGTCCGCAAAACTGCAGAACGCATATTTCTGGTGCGGAGCAGGACGCTGAATGTGTTATTGAGGTCCGCTTTGCAATCTACCTCGCGCAGGTGCTTAGAGCTTGACAAGGATGGAATTCGGTCTTTTGATGCGATCATAGCGGTCGCCCTGGTTTATGTCTGCTTTGGAAAGTCTCTACTGGTCCGCGTGCCAAGAGAGTGTGTAACCTGTTAACCGCAACCACATGAAAGACTGTGGATTATTTGAAATCGCTGGTTCCTCTTGGTTGATGACACCGACGGTTGCATTGTTCCCTAAATTATATCTTATGTTCACGATGGTTGTCATCGCGAGATCTCTTGTGTTCCACTGTCCATTTTCTAGCTCGAAACATAATGGTAACTTGTCATTTCTCCTTTTCACTCACCACTACGGGTACCACAGATGATTTTTGGCATAGTAGAATTTGTCCAACTCAGCAATGCGATTGCCAGTCTGGGTTCCAAGAAACGCACGCCCCGATAACGGAAACGGCCGCTTGCAACAGACTGAAACGAGCAACACTAGCATCCATCATGTTCCATTTACGAGCGATTGTTTGGTGGTTAGAGTGTAGTCTATACTGCTGTTGGAGTTATCAATTTATTGTTATTCTCAGCAGGTCAGTGGTCTTAGACACGTTCGTACAACCTGTTCAAGGCAGATTTACGGAACGGTCTCCCGAATGTTTCTGCTTGTTTGTGAACAAACTGACAATGTACAATCCGGCTGTGAATCAGCATGTACCAGGTTGCTGCAAGCCCTGTGTCGCCTGTACACATGACTTTGAGGACACTATCTGTACGATGACATCTTTCCTGTCCGTTTTGGATCATTTAGCCTAACCGTCGCCAGTCTCTGTCGTGTATCTCAATTTGATAGGAAGTGACGGCAACGGTGAATGCTCAAAGTAACTAACGTAGGTTTGGAGCTTTCCAGATAAACGCAGCTCGGTTGTTTGTTTGCAAGGTGTAGGCACCTTGATGCTGAATGTTTGAATATGAACGTAGTCATTTTCAGTAGTTAGGTCCCTTCCCGTCCCCTTCTTTTTCCTTCTCTCTTCCTATATAGGGTTTGCTTTTTCTTCATGGTTGTGTGGCAGTTAAGCATTGGTGTGAACGACTGATGTATTGCTGTCTATGATGATGATAATGGGGGTGATGTGCGTCCACACAGTTATGTTGGTATACACTCACATCCATGTATTTTATGCGGCATTTTAATGTTTCATGCATTCTTCTTGGCGTACACCTTAACGCACCATTCTCGCTCATTAATCACTTCCTTTATCGCTCAAGTTTTCATGACTTCTGTATTCGTGGCTGGTGCATTGTGGGCAAGAAGGATATTTGTCCGTATTGCAAAGAAAAGGTCGACCTTCGGAAAACGTTCACCAATCCGTATCCTTTTTTGGAGTTTATTTGTACCGATCGTGTTACTGTGGTAACGTCGACACTAGTACCGTTACGTTTGATCCTAGTTGTGTTTACCATCAATCAGTAATATTCAGTTGGCGTTTTTCTTTTTTGAGGTCATCAAGGTGCCTTATTCTGTGAGCATTTGTTTCACAGTTTGACTTTTTCCACTAAGGTACAGAGAATAAAGGAAAACACGAAATGTAACGTATACCTCACGGCCAAATTAAATGTAAGGCCTAAAAGCAATGACAATGGAGAATACACGCTAGTGGTTGCGTGCAAGTCACCAGTTGGAAGGTAGCAAGAAGGTAGGCTAATGAGAAGCAAGGTGAATTGGACTTACCGAAATAGAACCATTTATTTTTGGTCCATTTTAACGAAGCCTGCCTTTAGCGCCAACGTTGACAGTAGATTACCTTTCACTTATCTCTATCTATTCAGTCTGCTCCATCGGTGATTTGTTGAACATCTGGATTGTTGTATACGCAGACGTCTTCAGGTTTCAGCAATACCCACGGGTACAATGACATCAGCTGTCGTTGATCCTGACGACAGTCCACGAAATGGCAGAGCGATAAGCAATTACAAGTGTGGAAGAAAAGTAGGCGAAAACGTCTGGAGAGTCGTAATCTTGTGCAGACAGGCTGGTCGTCTGCTTTGATACTACAATGTCTAAGGTCGTTTTCTACCATTGATTTTGATGGTCGCGCAACCCCTACTTGATATGTGGCACCGCCAAGTCTTACTCTGCTTTTGACCACGCGCTAAACAGTGCATGACATGGGAGATGCCTCGTGGACAGAATGATTGCATGACACTTAATGTAGACTGAATTTTCACTGTCCCCGCTATTGGTGGCAAGCTTGTAGACTTCCCAGTGTATAGGTTAATTGATTGTTGTGCTGCTCACACTGTCGACTCGTTTGTCAGAGACAAAGATGACGTGATTTGTTGATTGTCACTCACTTTTGATCTTAGCTTTCATACTCGAATAAAGTTTTCAGCTGGCACACTGGATGCGAGTTTTTCACTTGTTAGGGCTCATCCTTAGTGCTCAGACATGCAGTTTGGCTCAGGCTCTTATGCAAACGTGCCGCACACCACTGAAACGGTGGACACCGCGGATTTTAATGTATACGTTCACCCGTACTCGCTAATGACCTATATTCGCAGTTGCTCTGCTTCCTCTCGAGACGATCGGATAATCTGATTTGTGCTCTTTTTTAAACTGAAGTGGCACAAGTTTTCGTAGCTATCTGACAACATTTGTATTCAGATACGTTATAGACCAGCACATGACAAGTAGACGTGATAATACTAGTTGTCTCATTTTCATGTTCATGTATTCCACCGATATCTTTTCTGAATTAGTTTTCATTCTGTTTTCAATGGTCGTGCTTATTGTGATATTTATGTTAAATGTTTGTTAGTCTTTAAAATATTTTTGCAAGATCCACTTTCATGGGTCCATCCTTAATTGCACCATACACTACATCTTTAGATGGGACAAGCCCCATCTATTATATGGCAACTTTTTGGATTTAATTCGCTATCTGGTCGCTTGGCAACCTGTGATATTGGGCCTCGTACACATCGTGAACACCAGCCTCGGACTTAAATGATTGTGATCAGCCACATTCTTCCTAATACATAACAGCAGACAAGGATTGCTCTGTCCGTGTTTGTGTGCATAACCACAAGAAAATTGTAGAGCACCTACGTTCGAACATACACATGTTCCTTCTATGAACCGATATCTTAGGTTTTTCATTCCGCTTCCGTTGTCCTGGACCCCACGAGAATACTACTGACGATTATTGTTTACGATTCCAATTCCATTTTTCACCCGTTTGATTTTATACACTTTTTTCTGGAAGTGGGGGTGTCATGCAACAGCACAAAACTGTTCTTCCGAGTGTATGCCGATCTGTTAAGCAGTAGTACTCGTGTTTCAAAGATATCAAACCCTTTTATCATACCGAGGGCCCACTATTTAGCTAATTATTGCAAACGAAGTGCTCGATCGTAACACTGATCAACATTTTGGGAGCTATGGGCTAATTCTATCTCTCACTCTGAGAGCGTCATGACACACCTAACCTCTGATTCTGCAGGCGTTACCAGAGATCGAGTACAATAATGTGACTACCGCAGTTATCTGTGAGGCTAGGTCGCTTGATACAACAAGAGAATTAAGGCCGCAGGACTTGTTTGATTAGTTCTGAATCGGTCTGTTGGAAGAATGGCTTAAGGGACTTTCTTCGAATATCCCACCAGGGACCTCTGGCTTAAGACTCTGACCTGCAAAGCAGCAAGAGATAGGGTTTTCTTTGATTACTCTACCCGAACCCATTTAGTGATTGGGAACTAGTCTAATTCAGAGGCTCAGTGAATTTGGCCTTAGTCTCCGATCATGGTTAATGTGGTATACAGCGGATTCACTCAAAGCTAAGGTAGGCTTTTGAATGATACCAAACAGTCTTCGACCGTACAAAATACAGCGGCTATGGGCAAGCGTTAGACGACCGAAGTGAAGGTATCTCTCCCACCCTCTTTTATACAACAGACATCTGTGCTGCAACTGTAGACTCAGATCTGCGTGCTGACGCAATTACTCCCCACCACATGCACTGACGATCACTAAGGCTTAGTACAAATTCGTGAACGTTTGCGTCTCATGTGTTCTGTCTGGCCTCGTTATAGCTGTATCCCTAATCACCGTAGCCTTATGGACCGACATAACACGTAAGCATGGCCGCCGCTGAATAATTTAAGAACAGAGTATGGACATCTCAGTGTTAGTTGTGAGTTCAGCTATGATTTTTTCAAATTACGTCTCGTCCTGTTTTATTACCAAGCTGTAGCTTTTACTTGCAGTCGTTGGCAGCTAATCAACCATGCTAACCACCGATGTACACCAGCCTTCGGTGATAACGGTGGTAGTGTACTTCCAATGGAAACAGACTTCTCGAAATAGGGGGTTGATTATGCTGAGATCCTCACACTCATGAACAGTGAAGTTAAACGTAACTGTCCAAATTCATCGTTTCGAAAACAGGAACATACCTGCCTAAAATGAAGCAAGACAAGTCGATATGCACACTTCGTTTGCTGGTACTTAATGGCAGTCGTCCAAAGGTCTTTTTGAATTCAGATCAGTTCAAGAGACAAATTATACGCTGTGGCGTGAGTTTGCATGCTGATTACGAACAATTAAAGCCCTTTCAACCAAGTAAGTAGAAACCTGTCTCGTTGATTATTGGATCGATGTAAGAAAACTGATGAGTGACCCAAAATCAATTTTCTCCGTGAGATTGTGGTGGGTGAGTCTTAGAAATGAACTCGCAAGTTGGTGCAGTGGATCCGCGCGGACCACTTTTCTATCGTGCGGATGCTGTCCAAATTGGGTGCTCGACCGACATCACACAGTGAAATTTCTACTCGAACAGATTGTATTAGCGTTTCCGAAGGACATCATTTTTACAGATCGCGCTGCTTTCTATCCTCACGGTAGTACGTGTCACGAGGATTCAGCGTAATGACACAAAGAGAAGTGGAATATATTCCCACAATCGTGGGCTCATTTAGAAAGCAATCGATCAGAGTGAATTTCGCAACAGCTTCTGAGGCCTAATGATCCATAGCTTGGGAACGCGAACAATGCGACCTTCAATCGAAGCCGTGATTCTGTACCGGCCGCCCTTGAAACCGAGGAATCGCGCGTTGACAATAGTGTCCAGCGGCGCCGACAATTTTCTAAACTGAGAACTTAGTGAACTTATGTAGACTAACTAAAAAAACGCGCAAATCGTGTGGTGTTCGCAAAAACAAAATCCAAGAATACACAACTATAGACAGTAAAATAGTCGACCATCAATCAATGAATTATGTAGACTGGACATCAACCACAGTTGATCGCAGCTGCCACATTCCCATTGACTTTTCAGTCGGCCCCTTTCGAAAAGAACCACTGGACTCGAGTTTCGCTCTCACTAGAGCTCGTCAGTAGTGCATACCCTTGCCACGGCCAGGATTTGAACTCCGGCCACGCCTTCATGAGGCAGCCGTGTTGTCCACTGCGCCACTGATTTGACATTAGGCACGATCGAATTATCATATGTGAACGCCCGGCCACTTTCGCTTGTGAGTAATGATCAGGTTGCTCAAGAGGTGACAGTAACTGTTATGTTAACTCCAATCTATGACACTTCGACTAGGACCAGTTGCGGGTGATGTTCAATCTACATGTAAACCAAAATTCCCTCACTATCCATCAGTAATCAAAGTACCCCTCAACAAATTGATGATTTTTGTGATCCCAACTTGCAGAGAAGTCGTAGTCGGGGTGCCACTAAGTGGAGTCAACAGAACAGTTGCTGTGTCACCTCTCGAGCAACCTGATCATTACTCACAAGCGAAAGTGGCCGGGCATTCACATATGATAATTCGATCGTGCCTAATATCAGGTCAATGGCTCAGTGGACAACATGGCTGCCTCATGAAAGCGTGGCCGGAGTTCAAATCCTGGCTGTGGCAAGGATACACACTACTGACGAGCACTATTGCGAGCGAAACTCGAGTCTAGTGGTTCTTTCCGAAAGGGGCTGGCTGGAAAGTCTATGGGGATGCGACAGCTGACATCCACATGAAAACCAAGAGTTTCCTGCCACTAATTGGATGGAAAGCTGGAGGGAAACAAGCACTCGAAAGCAGGGAAATCTCCGACTGTAGACCATACCATGCTATCAGTGACATGTGCGATACTTTTGCTTTATATTCTGTCACACCTTCGAAAACACCCTCGTTTTGCCAAGATTGATCCTAATTATGTGATCAGCATACAATGATCGAATAGATCAAGGTAAGTGGCTGAAATCCAGTAAAAAGTTGCATCGACTGGCAAACGTGTTATCAATGGGAGATAATGCATTACTGTGGAAGCAACATGACAATCCGAAATGATGTTACAATACAACTAAAGGCACGGGATCAGGGCACGGATGATCAATTTTTAGGCTTGAAACAGCCCTATGACAGGAGCAGAAGTGGTGCTGAAGCTTAAGTTTCTGAAGCGGAACGAGGCCCTAGGCAGAATCTCTTCAAGTGTCGTGAGCGAAAAAAACTCCTCAAAGGATTTGGAAACCTGAAGAGCTGCGTCGTAATTGGTACTTATCAACACTAGCTCCCGCTTTGGAAAAGACGATCCGGGGTCTATGCGACGACCAGAGGCGTTAGTCTGACATTCATTACGTCCACGTTACTCATCAGCCTCACCATAGCAATGCATTAGTGGTTCTCACTGATGCTGAACTGCAATATAGCCATGAAATGAAAAAAGCCCTGACCAGTAAGAAAGAAGACGAGAGAGGGGACCTAACTGCTAAAAACAACTGTCTATATTCACACATACAACATCAAGGTGCCTACCTCTAGCAAACAAACAACGAAGCTGTGAGTGAAAGTAAGGCGTTATCAGCAAGACAGCTTCTTTACGACTACTACTGCCCCGCGCGACCAAGTGCACTCTCTTCACAGACAACTCGGCCAAACAGCGACAACATTCACGCCACTGAGTTTCATTGGCCGCCATTTCACCTAACGTCTTCAGCCACCGACTCTGTGAGTTGCAGGGTCCCCAGCCTGGGAGGCGACTCCGACCAACAGTGGGCAACCTCTTCGTGAACGATTTCATTTCTCTACGCTAGATCATCATGTGTCCATCTCGCATCATATGCCAACAGGCATTGTTCCATATGGCAGACAATTAGCTGGCATCCCCAGCACATGGTCTAGCCACCTCATTCTGTACAAGTGTAAGGATTGAACGAAAGAACTCGTTCAGCAGTCACTACCAAATATTCCTCGTTGCTGCCACACGATGGCAGCGATCGAGCGCAGACATCGGTGGTTAAATACCTGAAGACTATTCGCACCTTCCATTCTGAGCGTCCAAGCTTCGCAGCCGTAGAGTAACATAGCTCTAACAGTTGCTTTTGTGGCGACTATAATAAACAATATTTTGATAGTCGCATTCATCTGTACATTTTCGATAATTCTGGTTTTACATCTGCTTTTGTTTTAGTCAAACTACCCATTTTGTAGCATTCGGTCTGGGGCTAAAAACAACTCGCTCCGCACCTCGCTAGCTTGACGTATTTATCTGTACACTATTTTCCATGGTCGGTAATAATACACGGGGTCAACGCGCTGAGTTTTGGCTTTTCATTGTCGATCGGTTGTCGATGGTGAATTCTGACTGGGTTTTATTTTGTTGGATCAGTTCCAACACTTTATACACGTGACCTTTAAGCTTAAGAGGGGTACTTCTCTGTTGCCAGGTTTCCTAGATAAGCGAAAACCGCCCTAGCCCTGGAGATATGGTTCACTAAACTCAGGGGTAATCGGCTCCGTGAATAACAAGCAGTATTCCGACCCGATCGAGCGTGCGTTGGTTGCTTTTTGTCTTGCGATGGATCCTGGAGCGTCGACATTCATCCAGGTGGTCGTGATTCTTTTAGACCTAAAGTGTGCATTCGAATCGGTTGCTGGTAACTTTTAAGAATGGTTTCTTCACGGAGGAGTTCCAGAGAAATACGTAAATCTATTAATCTCACTCTGAAGACGGAATGTGGGCTAATTGACAGCCGATTCGGGCGTTCATCACTTCTAGTGATGTTCGTCATGAGTATCTGATTTCTCCGCTAACCGCTGTCATTAGCGACATTCTCGAAGGTGCGCTTTGAGAAGTCCAGTTACCTTGGCGTTTAATCTTCTCCCTGACGTTGGATTGACGGATCTGAATCATGTGGATAAAACTGTGTTGGTTAGCCACCCTCTCCTGAAGACATGCTGAACGAGGTGTATGTATGGACTGGTTTGTGTGGAATGCTCTTCGCACCTTCAAAGCGCAAAATGCTGCTCCGGGGTTCGAGCAACCTGATCCCTACAAGCCGCTTGAGACTGTGGGCACTTCCGCACACTCGGATAGCACTTTGTTGTCAGCTAGTAATGTCGCTGGTGAGGTGTTAGCGAGGGTAACAGGGGCCGTGGCTGTTTTTGCAAACCTGTGGCGTTAAAGACCCATTTGTTAAAAGGAAAAGTGTGCGTCGCTCTGCTCTACGATTTTGGAACGCGGCCTTTTTGCACCGAAGATCTGAGCAGATTTACTGTGTTTGATTACCACTGTCGCTGCCACTTACCCTACATCGAGTGGAACTATTGTCTGAACTATGCGGTCCCTCTGATGAGACGCTCGGGATGCGTTATTAATGAGTCAATCAATCAGGTTGTGCAGCGGCACACTCCACATACCAAGTGAGTGTTTGCTGCACCAACTATTGGGTAGGGCAGCGTGGTGCTAAAGTAACAACGTGATAACTAGATATGAAGGACCTGGCTATTCCACTGAGCGAAGTGGGAATGTGTCACTTACCTAGCTGGGGCCTCAATAATCACCCAAATTGCTGGTAAAACCGTTAATCGAGAAATTAGCGTGCCACTGTGAATGATTTGTCTGCATTCATAACATTTTTAGTCCTGCCTAATATTGTTTCATTCTCTCCTTGTGAAGTCTTCTAGGTTAATCCACGTCACTGATGCGATAAGCGGAGACTCGACTCAACAACTTTTGGCCAGGCTGATGGCCGTTATGAGCAAGCGAGCTTCTGGGATGTGGAAACCTGCGCTTTGAGGCACTTTTGTCCACTAAGTTGCATCTGTGGAATTCTAGCTGTCAGAAAACGCTCCTAAATGATGAGGGGCACCGTCGTTCTGGAATCTGTTGCCAGAAGCGCGATTAGTTATCGATCCCGCGTAAAGGAGTGCAGATCATGCGAAGCCCAATTGCCTTGCCGTTGCATCCTGTCGATCGTATCTCCTGTGCCCACCTCAGCTCCACACTGGTTCTGACAAAACCACGCAATAAACATATCCAGGCGTTCACAAAAGCCAGCAAGTTTGAGCAGCAGAGAGCCATTATACTTATTTAGTAGGTACGTCTTACCAACAGTATATATCCCTCCAAAGTGGTTATCCACTTTTCCGCAGACTCGAGAGTGACCAATTTTGAAGAATTTGAGTTTGTACAACAAGATCTGATGTTACTGGTTCAGACTGTTAGCTTGACACGTTTATTGAAGCACACAGTTGACTGCCCATCCTCGAGGATTAAAGCGCCGCAAACAAGATTTATTATATCGACTACTTGACAGCATCAACAAGATGAAATTACGAACAGAACACATTAAGCTGCTCAGTTTTGTCCCCAGAATACACAGCGGTTTTCCAAATCGAAGTTATAGGAACTCCGAAACCGCAGATGATTTGTTTTTTTTACAGCTAACAGTTCGTCTGCTTAATTTTTGGAATGTTTCACTTCTCAGACTAAAAGGTACATGGAGAGGATTTATCTAGCTCAGTGTGTTATTGAGAAGAGCAAGTGGTTAGTACGGAATGAAAATCGCTCGAAACTGACCATTTTCACATTCCCCCGAACTTTTTACCCAGCCCATTTCGTAATAGAGCAACCATACTCGAGTTTAGCCTTAGTTAGATCTCATCAATAGCGAAGATCCTTACCACGAACGCGAATATGCAGTCCGGTCACGTTTTCGTGAGGCAACCGTGTTCGTCACTGCCTCCTCAATCTCACACTGTACACGACTGAATTATCGTATGCAAACGATCAGCCACATTCGTTTGTGATTAGTGCTCAAATATCATAGTTACCTACAGAGGAGGTGGTAACTGTGTTAATTGAGGTGATGCAGTCGAACACATTTAAGAAGATTAACTTGGCGAGCTCGTACATGGAACAGACAATGTTCTGCAGTCGATATAGGTTATGACGAAGTGTTTTGTTGGATTAAATCACTTGATTATTAGCTGGGCAAACTATAACATCAAAACTAACGTGGGTTCAAAAAACTGTTACGCAAACATTAAACTATATGCCAACGAGCAACCGAAGAGACAACGTCGCCGATGGTGATGAGGTAGTGTGTGATTAGCGAAATACATCGTTACCATTATCATCGGACGATGACTTCCATATTGCCGTCATAGCGACAGAACTGGATCACTGTAACGAATAACCAGGGTTCTGTAGCAAACGAAATCACGTTCCTTTGGAGTTTCAAATGAACAGAAGAAATACGGACAACCTTCTATGTAATCCAAATAGAGCTGATATAAAATCAAATCCTTGATCTATATATGCGGTCAGCAACGTATCGGATGTGATTGATTACCTCAAATAGTATGTAAGCTTTCTTGGTTACTGACCCATAGTGTGGGGCACTACTGGTATTTTGACTGGTTGTACGTGACGCAGACAGATTAACTTAACGATTGAGTGGCGGCAGACTGAGAACTGTTTAAAAGTTTCCAACTTTACATTTCGCTTGGCTGCGGTTCAACTGTACATAGAAATCAGCAAAAAAATAACGTCTCAGAAACGTCATCCAGAATAGAGATATAACATAGCTGTGCGAAAAAATGACGTATATGGAATCGTTGTACAAAGCATATGATAAAGTGAAATCACTCTACATGGAATCCGGGTCGAGTTGACCGATAGGTCTAGTTGACATGGAACACAGCTTACGGAAGGTATCTGTTGAGAAAAAGAAATGTAAACGAATTCGCTTTGAAATAAAAGTCACAGGAGCTGGTAGTATGGGACTTGATACCGAGCCTTAAGAATCTCAGCGCGGACTTCTTGATGTAAGACCACAAGACACTGTGCATAAGCTCGACTAGGTTCAGTGAGGACACACTGATGGGGAGGCTAGGTAGAAACACTACAGTGAATTGTTAAACGACTGATGAAAACTTTGCGAGCTAATTCTAGCTGCACGTCCGGTGAGTCTTATTCAGCTGGAACAGGTTAACTGTCGACAGTGACCGTACGTCAGTAGGTGTGCCAGCTCTGAGCAGTACTTACGGGTAAGAATAGAAAACCACCGAATACTGTCCAAATCTCCACCAGATTAAAGTTAGACGAGCTTTGAAACACAGCGAAATGTCAAGATTCAACTTTTGATCAGAAACCGGACATGGGTTGGTAGAAAATAAGGATATGACGGAACATACTGTTACAGATGACGAATAGATAAACTCAGCGAAACACACTACCAAGTGCCCAAAACCAGACCGGAAAACTCAGCACATGAACCTCAATCAAAGAGGTATACAGTATGATCACTTCATGGTCTGGAGCTGAACAAGTTCATTGAGCCAATGTGAACCTTGTTTAGAAAAGCAGCTAATCAGCTTAAATGAGCGAGATGACAACGACGGTTGTTGGACAGATTAGACAGTCGCATCAGATTGCTTGTGTGTAACATCACGGTTGGATGTAGGTCAGCATGTATCGATCCACTGGTTAGGGTCGAAGTGTGTGTATGTGGTCGTACATCTTGGAACATGCAGAACACTGTACATTACTGATCAGAAAGCCAGTATACGAACAAATCGGCAAACGAATCATCTAGAGGATGCTTAAAGCCTTGTACGCCAAAGATAAATGTCACGAAACGCTGCAGAGACGTCAAGAATAAACAAATTAACTTTGTTAAAAAGTTACAGCTGATACTCGGTGATCCCTCAAAAGCAACTGAGCCCATTTATCTGAAATCAGTGCGATCCACGGTAGGGCTAAAGGGATTAAATGACAGAACCTTCGCACCCTTAGAAGTTTAGTGATAAGCGACAGGCCCCAGTCGCCTGTGCTCCTGAGGGAATTTGGACTCCGGACAAAACACGGACACACACTAGAAACGTGCGCGCTTGCCAAAGGGTTGAGCGGCAGTGGCAGTGGTGCGAGCTGCAGTTGAGGCCGTCCGAAATGTGGGTCATCGCGTGACGGTACGTGAGCTTGGAATATGTTAACGTCTATTTGCACTGATCCGACCTCGAGTTGCCAACGCTAAGACAAAGAATTATGGGTCACATCAGGCTGTCTGAGCCCAGAAACGAGGTCGAGACAATGGGTGTGATCATGAGATTAGCAATCACCACTGTCAACCCGTCGTTAGCATACCGGGAACGGCAACCTTCGACATATCTGAATTCCCTCAGTTCAACAAAATGGTTGAAAATTGGGTGCTGAATGCATTATAGACAATGTCATAAACATCACAATAGGAGAGATCAGGTAAAACGCGATCACTTCGAACAACCTTACACAAATCGGAAAGCGCAGTGCGCGACAGAAACAATTCATAGCCACGTCGCTTCTCCGTGTGAATGAAAATATCAGTCAGAGACTGCTTTCGTGTCGCTATTGTGTACATACATTGTCATTTGGGTGACAAACTAAATGAAAACATTGTCCATCTTCTAGTTCACGATTAGCTCAAGTCAGTTAACGATGTCGTAATTCACCCATCTGACCTCCAGTGTGTCATGAAATGCAAGCGTAATAACGTTGAGAAAGCAAAATGCCTATGGAACAATTTCGGTTCGCAAAATACGCTTGGCCTGCGAGTTCGTTTGTTGCGCAAACTCCCGTACAGGTCATGTCAAAAATTAAACCACAAATGCGTACACTCATTTCCACGGCAGACCATGCACTCACACACATTAGGTGACAGTACGTTGTCATTCGCCCTGGTGGAAGTTCTCACATAGCACGTATACACTATTCTGATAGTCTCTTCTTGTCCGTCGTAGTATACTACTCACAATGAAACTGCCTGTTATACATTATTACTACAAGTGTGTGTGTAAAATCTTTAAGTTTGACGCGGGCCGGATAATCACAAGTTGCTAAACAAGCTAAACAGGTATATCCAGAATAAGAAAGGTTCTCGACAATGTGAAATATCCAGAGATATTTCGGTTGGACGTTACCACACTGCCCGACCCTAAGCAAAAACAGCCATGGTAACTCAGTCAAGAACCGGTAGCCGTACGAGTAGTATACCAATTCATTACCGCAGACACAACCATCAACGACTAACTTGAAAATCAGCATTCACGAAAATCGCAGCTGTTGAGCTACTAAAACAATGCAACAAAACAACTGACCGTCCATTTGATCACTGGAATCTTCGTCGTCTGTCGCACGTGCCTCAGCTCCGTCCAATTCGACCATTGCGTCTTCCTCCGCTTCATCACAGTCTCCAGCCAAATCCACTAGCATGGATTTGCCTTTCCTGCGGCGTTTGCATTTGCCAAGGTCCACAGGTTCCATAGTCAGCTTGCTCGTACCAGTTTCCTCGGAATCCGAGTGACTACATTCTTCGTTGCACGTATGCGCGACTGAAGCAAAGACCACCGAAAACAAATTCAACCAGCACCTAGTGTCACAGGTTCAGTTCCGACAAGTACAGAAGTTTTTGTACACAGCAGATTACCTATTGGCAAAGTCAGTTGACTTTAGACTGTTGTATCCAACCTAATTCAACGCACGTCAACGGAGCGCAGTGTGAGAATTAATGAACCGGCTTACATGGGCTTCACTCAACGAAGTTTGTGGAGCGAAACCATTTTGTTCAGTGGTCAACAGTCTGTCTGTTTCAACAAATTGCTGCCGAGCCTCCAGAATAACGATGCGGTCTTTTTTTACCTCTGGACGAAACTTCTCTGAGGATACTGTAGTTCGAAGACGGTCTCCCTGAACATCCTCAGTGATACTCATCCACGCGCTCTAGCCGCATGAGATAATCGACGCATGCATGCCAGCATCCGAAGAGAGACTCAGATTATGGCAGTGTCATAGATAGCGTAAGATAAACTCGGTTAGGATTTTAACAATACGATTTGCAGAAGTGTTGACAGCTCTCAGGATAGATGAACACCTCGAACTTTTTTGTCAGCTCATACCGTGAAGCAGAAAGACAAGGGCTGTATCCAAAACATAAAAAATTTCCAAAGAGTGAACAGATATAAATCTTTCTAAGCGCATTTCAGGTGTCCAAACACGCGATGGATGACAACGAACGTGCTCGCATCGCACAAAGAAAACAGTATTTTCTTTGAAGCAGATAGGTTTAACTTTCGCACTACAGGACAGTTGCTACTATGCAACAAATTACGACACATACAGGCTGAATACCATCAAACTGACAAGAACAATCGGGATTCGAAATGACAAGCTCGTGGTCAGTATAAATGAACACTCTCGGGTTGCATAAAGAAAATCCGACGAGTGGTTGTGGGTCAGTAATATGAAGTTGTGTGGCTGCGATCGATTTGAAGACCCGATCGCACGCACAAAGTGAAACTGTCAACTGTACTTGCGCAACTGACTGAAGCGACAAGCACAACATACGATACGTTCAATCAAGCTGTGTCAAAAATAAGCCTTATAAAGTGTGAAAGACAAATTTCATATACGTTTATCGCTAACGCAGACGACCACTTCAATGAGATTGAGCCATACGACATTATCATAAAATTTGCGGAAATTTGAGCAAACGGCTATAGACAGCTTCAAATAGGAGTAAGCATTGATTCAATTTCGTGGTAAATTAAAAAATAATCCTGGGTTTCTGCAGAAGTCTGGTTAAATAGAAAAGAGCATGAGCACTTTGTATTTGGACTCAGTTGAAAAAACAGAAGTATATCTAGAGATGTCCCGATAAAGAGAAGACGTTGGGCTGGATGAAATTTTAGTTGAAAATTATTAAACACTGTGAAATGAGAAACAAAAAAATCGGTGTACTCTTCTACTGGAAATACCATCACAAGGTGAGTAAAAAGTACCAAGTTCTCCCATGAATCTGAAGAGAACAGGTGAACGGGACAACCAGTATGGAGACACACAGGCATCAATAAATCGGCCGGGAAAAAGAGTCGGTCTTCTGACCGGTGAAATGACAGTCATTCTGTTACTCTAAGCAACACTCCCAGACACTTGACGGATGAATAGGCAGATAGACAGGAGTAGACTCACTTTTGCCCATTGAGTTGGAGCTCCCAGACTTAACAGAACGTGACTGCCGCTTCTGCAACAACGGGATGTACACCTGTGCACAGACAACAATAATATAGTATCGACATCCCGTGTGTATGAGAAAATTACGCCAGCCAACCTCAGGTGATGTGGCTGGACAGCAAAAAAAAACGAAATTCCCGGTAGAGCATTGGTTTGGAACACAGATCAGAAGCGAGTGATTAATAGTTAACGAGAGTGAAAAATGTACAATGTTGGAAACACTACCTAAGTTCTTGCAAGTCATAAATAACTTCTGGTGTTTTAAATGTCAGATGTAAGGTACGAACTGATTTCATATGGATGAAAAAGGTAGACTGAGCGTGCATCGAAAAATTGCTTCTCAAGTACCTCCGTGGGGTGAATAAAACCCACCAAATACATTTTGAAATGTCAGGGTTGTATATCTACATAACCTTTACGAACGGGTCCTGCACATTTTCCCACTGTGTTGTTTGTAAACGTGATGACCGAAAAACAGTTTAGATCTGAGACAAGCAAAGGGGAGCTGGAGAACTGATTTTATACCACCTATATGTGTGGAACACACTGTGTATCATTTGTCCGGACGGATACAAAGGTGAACTGGATGGTTTGGACGATTAACCGTTGTTGTGGTCGTGAAAGAACTATACAGACCATCGACTCTCGAACAAGTATACAAAGCGGTATTTGGAAAGTCTACCTGGCTAACGAAATCCTCGAGTGAGCAAAAATACCTTCGTTAGCAAGATAGCTCGATACGTTAGACTGTCCGATCCATTCCTGTAATGTTGGGCTCCCTACGACAGCCGAACACGAGCTGACTGCCAGTAAGACTAAAAAATGCAAGACGACAGACCGTATTATATGTGCCAAGTGTGTTTGCTCCATTGTCCAAGGCAATGGGTGGCGTCATACAGGCCAGTCTACACCTCAGTAACATGAACAGCCAGAAACTGCTATGCACACACAGTCAGTAACCTTGCTATGGCTGCAGAAACAAAGATTTTGTGTAAGGTAACAGTTTATGGTTTACCTCATGATATTCCTTAGTGGCCGATTTTATCTCAGTCATCAGTTGATCCATTCCTTCGCCAGTGACTGAAGAAACACCACAGCAGCGCAAATCGTTGTAAAACTCGTCCAGCACCAGGGACATTGAATTCATCAGGCCTAACATGTACGGAGTGGTACCGGGATAGTCGCTGTTCGCTTCAACTCCAAAATTGGATGTCGGTCCGTCGGACGAACGGTGTCCAGCTAGGGCATCCTGAAAAACTTCGAAGTCTCGCATCCACTCAATCGCGAAGGCGCAATCTATAATATCTGTCTGAAGGGATGATTGGAAAAAATCAGTGACTACGTAAAACCTCAGGTAAACTAGAAGACCGAGTACGAACAGAATATGCGCTATGCTGTATAAGCACGCAACGAAAAATTACCATTATTTCGGAATGGAGAGCATATTATGCGAATTAAGCTTAAAATCAGCGAGTGCATTGATACAGCCTGATGATTATTCAGCATGATAACGCCAAGCGTTCTGTAGCACAAAAACTGGGAATCTAAGTTATCGTGTAGAAATACCGATAAAAATGAGTAAGTGATGCCGTAAGATTAATACGACTAGAAACAAACTACGTGGGTCTATCCAAAGCTAAGTACCTCGTACGAAAAGCGTACTGAGGTGATTAAACTGTCACAAAGACATCCAGGGTTACGGTCGATTGCTTGGAGAAAGTCATTCATGTAAAAAGGTCGGTGTAATTGACAAATAATAGCCTGACTCAAGAACGTAGTCGTCTCATGTGTAAGTTCTGTCGTACTTACTGGATTCAATGAAGTTCGTACAGTGGTGCCGATGACCAAAAATGCTTGAAAGAAATGTGCGTTAATCGGTCCGCCTGAACGCTTTGCAGGACACAGAAACTGCAATAGTATAAGTGGTATTTGTTCACTTGTCAAAGTTCACCGGAAGCACAAGATGGGTTTTATGGCTGTTGCCGCTCGTCAGGTATGTGTGCCAAGTGAACCTGAAATACCCACTCGTCGGAAGCCACAACTCACTTGCGGGTTATCACTGCAGTGCTTCCCGGCCGAAATGGAGTCGGTAGATCAGAAAAGAGTCAAGAGCACTTGATGAATGATAACAACCATGAAACCCATTGTGTGTTTTCGGCGTATTTTCAACAAACACTGCCTGAGTAACCACAGATCCCAAACAATCGGTTCTTTTCGTAGGTGGCTGTTTCGTCACACAAGGTTAATCACATGAGAATGTGTCCAGAAAATACTCGTTAAACAGAAATGGTGTTCCAGAGGAATACCCAACTGGATTGCAACTTCCCCATGTTTGCCAGTGACTTTCAACTCAAACGAAGTGACGATGTGGAGATTCTTAATTTTGAATACATCCTATGGGTACTGTGGTCACAATCCGCTGTAGTGTGCAGTCAAGCACTTCTATCTGACTAAAACTCCCCTAAAGAAGTTGGGCCACGTGATATACGACAGGCGCAGCAACCTGACCAATACGATCACTCGTTGCACCGGTAGCTGAGTCAGACAACTGACTCCAGTGGGCACAAAGTCAGACCGATCAACGGTCTGACACATCCACCCTTGATCCAATGGCATGTGGATCGAACGCGGCTATGCGTTGATCAATGTGACTCGCTATGTCAAGTGAAACCTTCCAACTAACCCGAACATCAGGAACGATCAGAAAACAAGACAGCATCACTGGACCAAAACCCAACATTGAGAACGACAGCTAAATGATGTTATCTGACCAAATCAATCAAGCAGCCGGCCAATGCGAATGGACATACTGTGTCCGTTGAAAATAAACTCTTACATTCCACCAGAATATATTATTAGAGTCCAGCGTTTGTTTGGTTTTCGTTAGAGAGTAACCAAACACTCACTGATCAGAGAGCACGTCAGACTTTATAATTTCAACCTGGTGCAACAAACTGAGTTAAGCACTCAAATGGTGGCCTCCTGGATAGTCGCTATTTGTTTCTCAGGTTCAAAGTAAACCTTATCATTGCTTGTAAAAGGTAACCATTAAAAGCGAGTGAAATTAGTTGGCACATGTGTTCGAGAACAAAACGCACAGTTTATCACGCATAATACATTTCGTCAGTGTTCTGTACACTGTGGCTAACCAAATAAAAAAATTCCGATGGTTGGTCTGGGAAGAGCAAAATTTTTCGCTTTTAAACTGGGGTTTTTCAACGTTTAAAAGTCTCTCTTGTGTCCTGCTGAAGATGCTTGCATATCCTTACTCCTAAGATATCTACCTGCCTCATGATTTAAGTTGGAACATGAAGCGACGCAATATTCATCACGACACACTATAAGGACATGTAATATTTCTACGGTAAATTTCGCTATCGTACATAGCAGATTGGATATCTTAATGTCTAACCAAGTGGTATTATCACAGGTCATTCTAGTGAAAAGTCATTCGACACCAAGTGAGTTGAAGACGGAAGCAGAGTGACCGCAACAAAACTACAAGATAACCACGTGGATGCGCAACATTCTCACACTCGAAACACGTACGCACAAGTTAACTGTGTGCCGGAAAAGCACAGCTGATCCAACTCATGCCAGGGTGTGGGTACCATGCCATCAACATCAGCATTCACAACGACACACCAGCACTTGACATCGATGCTCATTTGTAAAACATCACAACGTTAGAAACAGTAAACCTTAGCCTGAGGATAAAAATAGAAGGGTTGGGATGTACTTCTCCGGACGCTAATGGTTAAACCCAAATGGTTGGAGGCATCCGATTCGGATTAGCCTGTCACAGTGAC
>QNGE01004772.1:38692-55338 GCA_008508345.1 Paragonimus westermani | reverse complement strand
CGTATCAACGAACACATACCAAAATGGCTTTTGAATTCGGGGAGAAGGAAATGATGGACATTGCGCGCTGATCACATTGCCGTGCGCTCTCGTTCCCCGTACCCATACCGGGGTCGCTGCATCAGTAGATAATGGTCACACTGCACCAATCAAGCGATCAACGTTCGGTCCAATTTTCATTATCCTTGTCCCGAAAGTCAATCGTCATTCACGACTAAGATGAATCTGTTCTGGAAAGCCATTGGGATGTGGAGAGCATGAAGACTCAACTCGTGAATCACAGAGGGGAAGGCCGTACAAGCGTACATCAAACTGTTTGATAGGTGAGTGTGTCTAACCAGACACGCACTCTTGGAGTTAGATAGTCGAACTAGTCAGCCAGCAGAATAGACTGACCATTCTTTAGAACGACCACAACTAATCTACGGAACTCTGGACCGAATTTGACCAGGTTTGATTGGTTCTCGACTGCGACTTTCGTACACAGGCTATTTCGTGCTATGTTGGTCGAATGGGCGTAACAGCTTGATTGGCTAACTGTCGTCTTGTGGCATCATGAAAGAAGACTAAACGTTCTGCTGCCAGGACACTGTGCATCCGGTTAGCTGCATAAATATCTCATTCATCAGGACGTCTGTGTCTCTCCGACCTCCACATACTTGTCATGACTGACGACCCGTTATTGAGGATTTCATATTGGAGCCGAAATTGTCCCCCGCGTAAACTTCAGGGGTCAATCGATATACGACGTGACGTGGGGGGTGGCTCGCCGATCCGGCACAATGTCACTTTGGATGGCTATGGTCAGTCTACCTACATCCCTAAAAATCAGTCATCTCTCTAGCGCTCCAGCTTCGCGACGCCAGCGAAGTCCATCTTCAACAATGCTGTTGGTGCGTGACGTACACAAAAGACTGAAGGTTGTGTCAGAAATTACCGAATGTAAACGGTGTTAGTAAAGAGCATATCCGGTGAGGTACGATAGGTTCAAGCGTCCCCTTATAAATGGCCACCAGTATTTAATGGTGGTGTCGGAATTGACTCCTTCTGCTTTCGGACACAGTTTGGGTGAGTTCCATACCGATTTGACCTCTTTACACGCAATATGACGACACTTACTCAGCAGTCGGTTTCGGTCCAGTGTCCCTGTTTTTCAAGGGGGGGGATACGAAAAGTCGGCCTCTTACACAACAACACGAAGTAAATCAGTACGACTTCAATTTGTGTTGACATGTACTCCGGTCAATTTTGGCCGGAACTCCACGAATGAAAATATGGATTTGCAGATGGGGAACAACGCTGGTAAGCTGGTACTCGACCGCTTACCGACCTCCAAGATTACTCAACCTGTCAGTAGGTTTCCTTCGTCATTCTTTGTATTAGTCCGTATTACCAGCGCGACTGAGCTTATATTCACTGAGGCTAGATTGGGCAGGCAACATCAACCGATCATGTGCGCGCAACGATCGCGTACGCAGTCCAATTGATGTTTTTAGCATTCGTTAAAATATTTTAGTGGGCAAATCCACTTGATTTTTATTTAGTCATTCATTGTACTTAAAGTGCTTGTTTGTGGTAAATGAAGTTAAACGAAGTACAATACAACTTCTTGCTTTCTTGTAGAAATGGAATGATTAGACAAAGTGCATTTGTGAACGTACCTGTCCTTTATTGTAGACACACTTTCAAATGTCTATTCTGGTAGCTTTTTCCGCGTTATTCAACCAACTATTCTGTTGAATTAGTCAACGCAGCGCAAACGAATTCCATCAGAGTAAGCAACATACGTCAACTTGTAAAGTCGCGAAAAGTGATCGGATTTAAGAAAGCGGTACCGTATAAATAATTTAGCTGAAATGGATTCCCACTAAAGATGAATNTTCAGTTCCGTTGAGTTATGGTGTTACTGTAATACTCGGAATTAGGGACTTCGAATAGCCCTAGAAATAGTACTCGAATTGATACCTCCCACGAGAGTAGTTAGGAGAAGAACTCGTGCTAGTTGCACTAGTCAGTTCTTATTCACCAGACAAAAAGCCGAATTCGTGGATATGCAACAGTATTAAAGAAATCACAGTTTAGCATTGGTTGGTCATATTGACAGATACAAAGTAACTAACTGTAAGTTAATTGGTGCAACTAAGAACGGAGAAAATGTGAATAACGGAAAAAGTAACATTGAGACATTTAGTCCATTTCCAATGCGGAATGTTTAACGCGACGTTTGGATTGGTCCCTTGATGTAGGTTGTTTCCATTGTGTCGGGGTTTGAATAAGCAGCTAGTCTAGTAGATTTTCATCACATTCACCTAGTGCCAGACGACATAACTGTGTGCGTAAACAGCAACTGTTATTCCAGATGGTACGCTTGAAGATTTTCTTGAACCCATACGTGCTTTAAAATCCGAGTTTTATTATACAAGAATGTTTCTCATTGGATACGCTGTGTCGTGTTTACGACAGTTCCCTTTAAGGCGCGACTACAGAATACAAGATGTGGTGAGGATTAGTGCCTTGTCAAATCATAGCCAAATCGGTAACAACCTCTGTCCCCTTTATAATTCGGTGATAATAAAAAGACAGAAACTAATTTGAACAAGTTGCACCCTGTGTTTTCATAAATGATGAATTTGAAAGGCTTCAGATATCTTCCATCCCTGTCATTTTCACACGTTACTTGAACTATCATCTTGCCATGTACAGTTTGATTAGATTTCATTCCTAATTAACACAGCCAGTGTTTTCTTAGTATCTCACTTACATGGCATTGTGTTTGGATACTGGCTCGTGTTGCAGAGATTGTTTTCGGCTATTACCTGATAAACTGGGTAGGCCTAGCCTACTGAGTAGTAGCGGTGTGAGTAGTGTGGGGAGGTCGCTCGTCCTCACTACACTAGTAGCTCTGGTTCTCTGTTTTCCCCATCTGATCCAAAAAGGAACTTTAAAGACCACTGAAAGCCTAACAGTCATATAGACTGCTACACTTTGCATTAAAAATGTTCGTCATAAATGGGCTTTCTTACTTAATGCCTCATCCAGGTGGATAAGAAGAGCTTGGTAAATCAACTTTTTAACAATCGATTGTTAGTGAACCTTACGAACTTAGAAAAAACAGACATGACAGCCAACTTTGATATTTGGGTAGAGTATTCCACGCAATAAATGTCTGGTCACTGAAGCGATGATATTGCACTGCCACGCTAGCGAAAACGTCAATCAAACCATTTAAGTACTATAGTGCTCGCCAAGTAGAATATGCCATTGGGAGCAAAAAGTGGACCATTTCTTCTGCAATGATCCCACACTGAATTAAGTAGGCGTAACGTAACATCCATTTGGACTTTCTCCTCACTCTCCGCCTACTTCCCCGTTTTGTGAGTAGTATGTTTGATGACATAAGTATGCCCGCAGGTAGGTCACTTGGCCGCCATCTTGAATCTGGACATCTTTTTGTGCCCGACCACTGACGGTCGAAAACTCTCTCGAGACGTGCCATTTCGAACTTATGTGACATTTCACATTGATTTCATAGATCTACTCATATGTATTTGCTGATATCCGCGTATTTTCTATTATAGAAACATTACCGAGCTGTTTGTGCTTCTTATCTGTTTGAGTTGACCTCGGGGTGTTAAGTTCTAGTGGTACCCAGCTGACCTCTGAAGTAAAACGCAGAGCAGATTCTACACACATTTGGATGGGAACACTGTGGTTAAAATGAGCAGGTGGACAACGTTAATAAAGTCTGTCCGTTATGTTTTGAGTGACACTGTGTAACTCGCGCGTGACGAATTTGTTTTGTAACAGGGTCCTCCGATTAATACAGTCAATAAATTGAGGTTCTCAATTCGGTAAAATCTAGCTTAATAATTGTGAATCATGTCTATCTCGTGGTAGGATGGTTTCGCAATGTCAGATACACGTGGATTCACAGTTGGATCAACTTTTAATGCTGTCATCGATCAGCGAAAACAAATAACTAATTCAGTGATCACTGGTCTCCTTGAATGTCTGGCATCTCGACATAAGTAAAACCACTCATGCCTCTATGGGTTGCTTTCAAATGGAGAGTCTGAAACTTGTTTTGTTTATTGCGTAGAAGTTTTTCCGGAGAACAGTCGTCATCGTTATGTTGACAGACTTCACCATTGAGCAATCATCATATCTATCACATCACTGGGATTCGTGGACGCATAAACATCCCGGTACTCGAGTATTTGAGACTGCCTGTTGAAAAAATGAAGGAGGTAGTCAATTCACCTTATGCTGTACACGCTGTGTGTCAGAGCTGCATAAATGCAGCCCCGTTTGTGAATAGTATGGTACGGCTTGTACACACGGAAGCTAAAAGACAAGCCTCAACACCAAGAAGACCTGTAATGGATTTTTCGCAATGAACAACTTTCCAGTCTGCGCTTCTCGCGGTCACAGTGCCAGTGACCGACTACTGAAACAATGATTCACTCGCTTCACAGTAGCTGTGGTTGCATACCGCTAACCTTGTGATGTGATGCTCATTCATGCAACCTTACGGCTAACCTTCAATTCGCGGTTTCGAAAAATTTCACCGAACGTTCTTTCACATAGGTGGTACGTCGAAAATAAANAAATAAAACGTGGTCGAAATGGTTCCCTGCGACCGCAGTACGGGTTGTCTGACCTGTTCAAATTGTAAGAGGCATTTTCTGTGGAGCAAAACTGATACGGTCTAACTGTTTCAAAACTATCTCTCCGAGCTCTGAACGCTTAAATTCTCGCTTCCCGAAATTCCAAAGTGAATGCTTAAAGACAAGTAGACTGGAGAAACAAGTTTACTAAATTATGAAAAACCTATTGTAACTACGTGTATAGGTTGAAAGAAATACTGAATAAAAATGGAAGGCACACGACCGTCCAAGACATGGTCTGAGCAACTCGACTGTCCGGTAAACGTCGAAGCAGAATATTATCGCTTAAAGACAGATTTTCACGTGTTGTGAATCATTTCTAGCTCCAACTTTGTGTTATGGAGCCATGACTTGCACGTCCTACCAGTATTTCTTCGAAAGTCTGACGAAAAAAATACTTGGATCACCTTCAACCGATAACATATCTATCATGATCTTTAAATTGTGAACAACCATTCTGATACTCTAGTTTATTTGCCACTGGCCGTTCAACTGGGCTCAACGGTAGCTTTTAGAAAATAACGTGCTGCAACCTGTTCAGTTACGCAGAAAGAGAACGCGGACCACATATGTGTACCGCTCCACACGGTCGGTTTATTTCACACAGGCAATAACGAGACTGACGGATTGGACAGAGAGCTGCCAATCAGGTTTTTAATTAGTTTTCAAGCTTGAGGCCACACACCACCTTTCGATAAACGTTGCCGTTTAAATTTATCCCAACTTCCACTTATTTGAGGTTTTCTACCTAGTTGCAAACTTTTATAGAAGTCGCCAGAACGGTTCCAACCTTATCGCCAGCAAGATTAACGAAATCAGTTTTGCAAAACTATTCTCACCGTGGTGTTCCGTTGACGAGGCCGACAACACTCACTGTAATCATGACTGATCGTAGTTGACCTCGGAAACTGGACGTTTTGGAATCATTGGAATTTAGCACGCTTGATAAAGCTTTTAGTGCTTATGTACAATTGACTCTGTGTTGGACAGTTGTAAAATCGTCCGAATAGGATCTGTCAAGACCCATGGTGATACGCAGGCTTTCAAGACATCTGTAAGCCTCTCGATTCGGAGAGTTCAATGCAGAATGCTGAGTTTAGTTAGATCAAACTGATGAACCGAGCAATGTGAGCACGGAAACCAACCGTTAGTATTCAGGATCTTTCAACGCAACAGCGCAAAACAGTTAAATTGGGTGGGGTAAATTCAAACAACTCGGAATTCATCATATCAGTAGGGAAGACTTCACGGGAGAGGATAGCTAACGCTGAATAGGTTCACCTCCTGGGGGTACGGTGATGGCTTTTTGGATAGTGTGCAGACGCCCCATCTGGTTATCAGGGTTCAAGTCCCTGAGCCGCCGTTTTATCACCACAGCACTGGTGAAAATTGCAGTGGTCAAAATTTCTCTGATTCCACCCAGAATCAATAACACGGATTAACGACTTAATTTTATGCCTCAGAAAATGCGACAGCTGATGTAACGTTCTGTAGATCAAAACAAGGATATGTCTGACGTGCACATGAGTAGTATATGAAGAACTGATCAAGTTTAAGCAAGCTTCCTGAGCAAGAAAGCGACCGAACGACACATCACGTATTACTCACAAGTGAATGTGGCACAGCATTCACACATTACGCTTCAGACATGCCTAACGTGAGTTCAGTGGAGCAGCGACCAATGCGGTTTCCACATGAAAGTGAGGCCGGAGTTCTAGGTCCGACCGTGGAAGGATACGGGCCACTGGCGAGCTTTAGTCAGCACGAAACTCGAGTAAATTGGCTCCTTTCCAAAAGAACCTGACCCGAAAACCTGTGGAAATGTGAAATCCGCGGTGAATTATGAATGATCTGTAACTTATGTAAAACATGTTTCGTTACCCTGACTTATAATTCCTCGATCATGGGGAGAGGTCGACACAATGGACTAGAAAATGACAACATGGACCGCGAGTCAAGCATGGATGCTAGCGCACTTTTTGCATGGTATGCACCCGTGACTTCCGTCAGTCGTCTCCATTTTAAAAAATCTGTTTTCAGGGCTTATCGTAAGTGCAAGTTCGCACACGCTAAGAGGACGCGCCGACCGATTGATCCGTCATTTGTGGCGTAGATGTGGCAGTTAGTCGCCCTGTCCGAAATTCGGGTCACCTGGTAGGTTCCGCCAGCCTTAGTGTGAGCGCCCGTGCATCCAGGTTACGCCCAATCAGGATTTTCAAAACCGCATACGACGTTATGGTCAAAGCGTGATTTATCATGGCCAACCCCCATCGTACAGCATTGTAGGCTCTACCCAAATGATTCTGATTGGGAAGCCGCAACTCGACGCAATGGCTCTGATTCATCACGTACAATCAATGCGAATACTTATTGTTCTCGCTGGCCACTGAAAATGTGATTTTAGCCTACATCACCTTTGACGAAGCCTGATGTTCGAACGACACACCAATTTTCACTATCCCAGCCTCATCTGGAACTAAATCCAATACGGTACAAGGAGCGAGGGTACAATGAGCCTCATTCATCAGAGTGTGATAGTTGCATTTCAGGATTTTTCCTTCAATTAATTCGAATGTTAAGTTATTCATAACAAGCCAACGAAACTATCACCCACGAAGTAGCCGGTGATGATGTGCTCCTCTTATTGACAAATCGGAAGAACGCTGAAGAACATCTGAAACGAAAAACTGGCAGTTTTAACAACTAGTTATAATGTTCACCATGCGGTAGATGTTCGTGTGAGTTTTATTTAGTCGTGGGGTAGGTCATTTCAGTTGATGACTGTTGACTGTATCGTCCAACAGCCAAGTCGTTTGGCAATTATTCCGCCCCTCTTTTCATAAACTTGAGTGTCTGCAACCTTCAATTTATTCATTTCGTCAGCTTTGTTGGTATACTGTATGATGAATGAACTGTCTGACTTTCCGTAGTTCAATGTGAACTTTGTTTTTCATTCTCATCTTTTCTGATATGCACTAACATGCACTCCTATACTTTAATGCTTCTTGTATTACACCTCATGGATTTTTTTCTCAGTTTAGATCTCATCGTTGCAGTCTCTCTCTGTTTACTTCCCGAGAGGTAAGGAATTCCTTTCCCTGCTAGCCAATCAACTGGCTAACCAGCATTGGCCTGCTAGGCACAAAGGCCCCACTCACACACCCGCCAGCCTTAATCCTTCGGGTTTACACCGGATATATGGTGTGTGGGTAGAACCGAAAGTGGTACGGCGCCAACCAATTGCAGTGATGGCTAAGCGCAGGTCACTGTGACAGCCTAATCCAAATCGGATGCCGCCAAACGTAGTCATAGACCATGCTTCAAGCGGAAACATCATAGGGAACTGGAACCGTGTCAAGCTGTACCACTGGAAGACGTTGAAGCAGAAATGGACCAGGCAACGGACGACCTACAGAATAATGAGCATCTTGATTCATATATTCACAAATGGGGTTAAGTAACCAAAACCGTTTAAGTAAAAAACTCTTAACATTCTAAAAGATAAACCCAGTCTGCTACCATCAGACTGGCGTTAATCGGCATTGTGGATTCCGTAAGATTAGTGACAAAACTTGCCAGGTGTGCACGTGCTCCGAGCACACATTGTTCCAGTGGTCTTGGTTGGTAGATCGGACAGGACATGGGGACAGGGTGGTACGGGATCAACAGCACGTATCGGGAGTGTGGATGCGGCATCAAAATCCAGAGCCCAATCCAAATAGCTCACCCAACGGACAGGCCGCGTAACCGAGTCGGGTGAGCGGACGGACTCAACACATCGCTGAAACCACAGCCACATTAGCTGGCTGTGCGTAAGGTGCCCGCACTTCCGGTGAAGTCGCTCGGCCCCATCGACCAAGGTTCACAACCGACAACACCTGGCTGTCTTCACACTTGTCTCTGTAAGTGTTCCAGTGTTTGAAAGCCAATGCTGGACCAAGAGCCAGCACGCGCCGATGAGTACAAACGGACAGAGCAGAAATGGGATAACTCCATAACGGATTGTATCACCATGATAGTTTTTTTCATCAACCGACAGATAAAAGCTGGGTAGGGTGGTGCTGAGGTGCGTGGCACACTCTTTACAAGTATCGTGCCCGTTGGCAAACTGACTTCGGTAGGACTGTACGGACTTTAAGTGTCGATGCTTCTGAGAGCAGTTTAGAATCGATACAATCATTTCACCGAAGACATGTCGGACTTGTGAGTTCTGGGCAGACTAGTTCGACTTGTGTGCATATGTGTGTCTGTCTGATTCTGGCCGTGTTGATTTATGTTGGATCACATTCTTCTCAGTTAGTTCAGTCTGTCACAGGTTTGACGGGCATAACTTGTTCTGGTCGAATTTATCATGTTGGAACCAGATCTCACTATTGGAACGCAAGTAAATGACAACTGAACAGCTTGTGGTTCTTGTGTATGAGGTAGCCTCATGTCACAGAACACAATTAGTAAAGCAGTCATCTGTTTGGGTGCATGGTGGTCCACTTCTTTGTAGACCATGAATACTGACCGTAGCAATAAACGTTTCCAGCAGCCATCGAACTGATTTACATTTAACCGATCGCGTACCCACCTGCCTTGCACTAAACTCGCTAATGGTCTCTTACACAACTTTACCAGAGGCCTAATAAATAAAAGTCAGCTCAATGCGCTGTTCATCTGTCAGATAATCCGCCCGCCATTCACTTATTTGCGTTCCAGGAGTGAGATCTGGTTCCAACATGATAAATTCGACCAGAACAAGTTGTGCCCGTCAAACCTGTGACAGACTGAACTAACTGAGAAGAATGTGATCCAACATAAATCAACACGGCCAGAATCAGACAGACACACATATGCACACAAGTCGAACTAGTCTGCCCAGAACTTACAAGTCCGACATGTCTTCGGTGAAATGATTGTATCGATTCTAAACTGCTCTCAGAAGCATCGACACTTAAAGTCCGTACAGTCCTACCGAAGTCAGTTTGCCAACGGGCACGATACTTGCGTCACGCTCCTTTCCTCGTCCAGTTCGACCAGAAATCACATGTATCAAGATACTCTCTTAGTTCGTAATCACCAAATCAAAATCTGTGATGCGAATGTTTTGTATCGACCGAAAGTAAACGGCTCTACCATTTGAGGTACATCATTTTTCAGGTGATGCGGGTTTACAGCGAACAGAGCAACTCGGTCTGAACAAAACGTCTGACCGGGCTGTCCACACCGATCCCGATAACGCAAAAGTTGCCACCATCACCAAACCAATCAAATGGAAAGTCTATCGGAATGCGAAGGCTGCGATCAAATGTGAGTGATTGTCAACTTGAAAATAAAATCATGTTGACAAAAAATGGAACGACAAGGCTCAGTAAGGAGGCCACAAAACTGAGACATGTCAAGCGACGCATATTGTTTTCACAGTCCAGCTGCAATACATCATGTCTGAGTCCACGAGGGGCATAATAAACCTGACAACGCACTGCGTGACGTGCCTCAGATTCTATGATTTCGACTAGTATTTTAGTGATTTGGAGATCCGTTCGATTAATGAGCGCAGCTTTTTATTACCTGCCGGTTGGTGAGACAACCAACCGCTTTTTGTACTGTCCGTTTGCACACATCGGCGCACACTGGTACCCAGTCCAGTATTGTTTTTCAAACGCTTGGACATTTAGAGAAGTATGTGCATAGCCGGGTGCTATGGATCGTACACGGTGGTAGCCAAAACACTGGTGTAGCGAAAAGCCGTTCAATAAAGCACAATCTTTATTGTCCAACTCGCTGATTGTCACGCCACACGCGCGCTCGTGTATATGAACTGGAATTCCGGCCCGCAACAGTTCCGGTTTCCACTCGCACACCGTGTGCACTTCGGTCTGTTTTGTGTGTGCAGCCGACGCCTGCTGCTCTGGGGTTTATCGCCTGCCATTCTTCGTCCGTTGATTTGATCTCGTTGGGCGATGGTTCGTCCGGTCACTCGCGTTGTCCTCAACCCATCCACTGAGGGCTTTGACCGTATTCTACGACCGTGTCCAGATGATCCGCCGAGTTTTTGAATCATCGCCCCCCCCCCGATCTGGTCATCCATTCCATTTTGCCCGTCATATCTCGTTCGTTGGTCTGATCTCGTTGAGCGATTGACCATTCAATCGCCCATGCTAGTGAACCAAATTTTGCTTAAAATAAATTATGGGAGCGCGATTGTAGTTGAACTGAACTGATATATTTCTGACCCGCACGTGCCTGAATTGTCATAAGTCCACACAAATTGGTTGCAATAATCTGGAAAGCCGTTGGCGCTTACCACAGCGCTAGACACGTTTCATTTTACCGCTCATCTCAGTACCATCGCTGCACTCGTTTCCCGTGTAAAAATAACTCACCTACTGTGTAAATCCAGTTAAAGATAGGACAAAAATACCCACGTTTGAGAAGGAAAATGACAGACAATGCACGCTGATCACATTGCACTGCGCTCCCGTTCCCCGTGCCCATGCCAGGGTCGCTGCATCAGTAGATAATGGTCACACTGCACCGATCAACGTTCAGTCCAGTAAGTGAACATACCTCATTGTCATTATCCTTGTCTCGAGAATCGATCGTCGATCACGACTAAGCTGAATCTGTTCTGGGAAGCCATTATGATGAGGAGATCATGAAGACTCAACTCGTGTAGTACAGAGGCGCTGAGTGCAGAGAGGAAGGTAGTACAAACTGTGTGAAAGATGGGTGTGTCTAACCAGACATGCATTGTTGGAGTTGGATAGTCGAACTAGTCAGCCAGCAGAATAGACTGACCATTCTTTAGAACGACCACAACTAATCTACGGAACTCCGGACCGAATTTGACCAGGCTAGGTTGGCTCTCGACATATCCGTGCCACGTGGATATACACACCGAATAATCTGCTCATTTGTTAGACAGTCAGTTCGACTGCTTAGCTCCGCCTCAGTGTGATGAATCTGTTTGTATTTTGGGGTATGGAAGCAGCCAGACTGCTCGAATCGGTATACTGGTTTTGCTCATGGTCGGTGGCGGCTGGTCCAGTTTTGTGTAGCACCCGAGTGCGTGGATGGTGTGTTTTGTGATCTGCTGGTTGCATCATGCCTGTTGAACGGAACGATGCATGTAGACTTGCGTGTGTGCAAGACGCATGAGATTTTGCTTAACTAGGCGGGTTAGGAACGAGGCGTGTCACGGTTTTACGCGGAGGACGCATTTGTGCAAGTGATGTTAGTAAGCGATTCGCAACTCTGTTTGGTCCCCTGTCGGTGATAAGCCAGACAGTTGAGTACGAGCACATTGGTGGGTGTACGGTAGCTTTACATACAAACTGAGTTCACCCGAAAAGTGGAAAGCACAGAATTCTTCCAAAACAGACTGCTCATTTCCTAGATGAATGTTGATCCCGGTTTATGTCGATGGTAACATGAAGCCCGTTGCCCACATTACATTGATGTACTTTCACATTTTGTTGACTCGTGAACAATTTAGGGGCTGATGTTAAAGCGAAATGGAATAATTTTGTACATTCGACTCTTGTGGCACATCTGTATCATCTGCGAGCCCTACTGAAAAATGAGACGGATTTCCCGGAGCGTATGTTGTTTGTCATGTGCACATAGGACATTGACGTGGCCGATTTTAATATTGATAGCTATATATGCCTTCCTCTCCATGATAGATTACAAAACGGTCGAGATAAACTGTTCATCGATGTATTACAAAAAGATCACCTGTTGACCAATTTCTTAAAGATCGTCCATTTTTTGTGACGGGTCAGATTAATGACATTGTTTACCTGGTGGACACCATGACAGATGTCAGAGTAATTCTATTCCTTACACCAAACTCGTTTATTCTCAAGGCTGCAAACAGTACCGAGACACAGAATTAAGACACCAGAAGAATATCACTCCATTTGAACAGCAAAGCAGACGACAAAACATGATTGGATGTCGTAGTCTGGTAAAGCAGGGTTTGCCACAGATTATGGCGCAAGATGTAATGGATAGTATTGAATATCGCCATTCCTTGATATGATATGCTAAAATCGACCAGTATGAACTCCGTAGAGTCTACAGAGAAAGACGGGCTCAAGTGTTCACTGTTTATCAGAAACATTCGGATAGGCTATTTGCATTTACTCAAAATTTAGCTACAAAACTTTACCCAGAAGTTGCAGTTTTTTCTGGCATTCGCTTAAGGTTTAAACACTGAGAAAATCGTGCAAATTGCGGACGACGCCTAGCAGTGGAAAAATAGTAATTAGTCTGTTTTGTTTTATTGAATACAGTTACCCATTTTTCTTCGTCCATGCGTAGTCTCTTTAGCATATACTGTATAATCGTTATCGACGATCATTAATCAAATATTACTTTTACGATATAGCTATATCTATATGACCTTTACAGCTATGACTGTTAAATCAGACTCCTTAAAACATGCACAGAACGTTCAATATATTTCGAAAACTTTCACACTCTTACTCCGGAGTCTAAAAACATCGCAAAATGTTTTCCACTAAGAAAATGATAGCTAGCTTCAAATTCTGTTTGTTACATGCCTTTCCGAACATTTTGTTCTCTGTGTTTTTCTACACGTCAGAATCTTGGAGCGTTCAAAAACAAACAAGTCGTCGGAAAACTGTTCAAATTCTGCCCCTCCCTCGTAAATTCTACGTGCTGAGCGACATTTGAACTAACTGAATCTGGCAATCTGTATTTATCGAGCATTTAACCATCAGTAGCCTAACGGCTAAAAATGGACTGACAGCTAGAAAATCGACTTGGAGAAATACCACCTAGTCCTTGCAATGCCCCCTTTTAAATTCTGTATATGTTGTAAAACGAAAACAGGGAAGTCATGCGGTATAAGGCTCTGCATATTGTCGTTTGAGTTCACAACATCGGGAGTGTTATGAACAAAACCGCAAAGGGTGGTCAATAAAATCGATACCTCCGGTTGGAGTCTAGAAGTTTGCCAACCACCATGTTACTAAGGCAGGGCTGTTGTAATGGTCCAAGAAAATTTAATTTTTCTGAGGATCCTGACCATAATCAATATTTATCCGTGTATATGTTTTTCACATATGGTACTGAAAGTGTCACTGCAAACTCGGTGCCATTCCAGTCATCCGTGAAATGCTTCATAAATAGCGGATTGTATATCATCTGTGTGAACAGCTAATCCAGCTGTTGGACCATTAAAAGAGTTGTTCGTTTGAAATAAACGAGATGGCTGTTCCAAAAAGCAGTTATATTTTCCAAGAGTTTTACTCTGGTGGATTTTTCTGTATTCTTGGCTGTGTATTCTGGATATGCACTGATTATTGCCGTCGTTTCCAGAGTAGGCTAGAGTCAGTTTTCTTCCTGTTTTCCAACTAATTTCGGGTTGTCATGGTCTTGACTGTATGATACTTGGTGTGCTTGTAGGTGTGTCCATCCCCTGTTTGTTCTTATCTGTAGGATGTTCACAATCGGTGTCTTACGTTTGCGACTGATGTGAGCAAAGAAAATCCTAGCATATCGCAACACGTCTTCTACTCTGATGAAATGCTTGAATAGAGCTTAGAGTTTTTCAGTTGGAAATATACGGTTGCTGGTTTGCTGCGCGCCTGAAAGGGAACTGTCGTAAACACGACACAGCGTATCCAATGAGAAACATTCTTGTATAATAAAACTCGGATTTTAAAGCACGTATGGGTTCAAGAAAATCTTCAAGCGTACCATCTGGAATAACAGTTGCTGTTTACGCACACAGTTATGTCGTCTGGCACTAGGTGAATGTGATGAAAATCTACTAGACTAGCTGCTTATTCAAACCCCGACACAATGGAAACAACCTACATCAAGGGACCAATCCAAACGTCGCGTTAAACATTCCGCATTGGAAATGGACTAAATGTCTCAATGTTACTTTTTCCGTTATTCACATTTTCTCCGTTCTTAGTTGCACCAATTAACTTACAGTTAGTTACTTTGTATCTGTCAATATGACCAACCAATGCTAAACTGTGATTTCTTTAATACTGTTGCATATCCACGAATTCGGCTTTTTGTCTGGTGAATAAGAACTGACTAGTGCAACTAGCACGAGTTCTTCTCCTAACTACTCTCGTGGGAGGTATCAATTCGAGTACTATTTCTAGGGCTATTCGAAGTCCCTAATTCCGAGTATTACAGTAACACCATAACTCAACGGAACTGAACAACGACATTGAAGAATGGGTTATGTAGACAGGTTTGCGTGCAAATGAACACTTGTCTGTCATACACGAGCCAATTATCAATGACCATATATTCTTGTTGCTATTGCATGGTATTGTGATGTGCAGAAAACACGCTGTGTGTCAAAGTCACACGGCTGTCACATAGTTTAGCAACATATTCTCTACTGTCAAATGAACAACAACCCTATTTTGTTACAGTCAAACGAATGGCAGTAGAAAACTGTGGGCTGAGTTTTACCAGAGCAACCGTTGGGGAAAATTAATTGTGCACAGAAGTGAAAACGGAACTTCGAGAAAGCTACAGAGTCACATTCTCTTTGTTATAAGTTTGCTTCCATTATTCCATCTTGGCACCTCAGTATATTGCTTGGGAAAACCTCTCACGGGAGACTGTGGTATGCTCGAACTCGAAGTGTTTCACGCGTGGTTCGAACCAGCGGCAAACTCGATCACCAATATGTACACTCTAGGACCCTTGTGTATATGGGGATTTGGTATTCATGAAAAATACTGTGTAGCGAACACGCTCATTTTCAGTTCTTCATCATCAGATTAAGTACATCACATCTACTTCACGAGTTTTTCAGGAGAATCGTTAAGGGGGTAAACGGCAGACAGATGATTAATGATGTCAGTCAATGTCGGACTGCAATCACTTACCCACTTGAGCAATGGATCTTGAAAAACAAACTGGGTGAGGAGTTGGCCAGGGCAGTTCCAAAGCTTGAAAGAAACGTCTCTGGATGCACAAGGATGGCCTGTATAGGTGAATTCCAGAAGCTTCAATTGTAAGAAGTCAGTTTTCTGAACCCCTGAGTTGTCTGATGGAACCGATGATAGTTTGATAAGGTAGTCAGTTTTTTCGAGCAGAACTATTCCCGCTTCTTTGTCAGACTTAATAATTAAAATATTCTGGTTGGATTGCAACTCTCTCGTAAGGTCTAGGTGTTCACGCTTCAATAAGCTGCACTCAGGCACCTTGCTATTCAGGTAAGTGTAGCAGACGTTCACCAGAGTGGACTTACAGTGTTCAGCATTAAATTCTGACGTCTTCCAGGAGGACCTGAAGTGTTTCTTCAGTGCAAATCTTTCTGGGTCAACTGAGTAACGTTTTGATACGACCTGTTTTACAACGTCTTAACACGAAGCTGTTGAAGATAACTATTGGCCGTTCCAAGTGCACTTGTGATGAACTGAGCATCGCACCGAACCGTCAATCCTCCTAGTAAGATGGATATCCAATAGCGGAATGGAACCATTACACTCATGTTCAGAATTTAGTGTAATGTTGGCATGCAGCTGGTTGAATATTGTCAAAATGTTTTCCGCATGTTCTTCACTGTCACTCACAACTAACGCATCCTCTACATATCGGAGAAACAAATCTCTTTTAGCGGTAGTTTCTCGCGCTCGACTTTCTAGATCAGCAGTAAAAGATGCTAGCCAGGGTAGGTCCCAAAGGACTTTCCATCGCTACGTCCTCTATTTGTCCACAGTTTTTGTGTCGGAAGTAGAATTTTACATACGAGGCACACAGAGGAAGGAGTCGTTCTAGTTCGGAGGTTGGAATGGCTAATTCTAGTGTAACCACATTAATGTGATCATGTATGATCCCAAATAGTTTCATGTCGCGGTACATAATCATCATCATCATCATCATCATCATCATCATCATCATCATCATCATCATCATCATCATCATCATCATCATCATCATCATCATCATCATCATCATCATCATCATCATCATCATCATCAT
>QNGE01004772.1:6557-28884 GCA_008508345.1 Paragonimus westermani | reverse complement strand
CGACGGAACTGATACATGGTGTCTAGAGCGACTGGAGTATCCTCAGAAGAGTATGGTGTGCAAATGAGTGTTTCCGTTTCTAGTCGTGCTCAGACGCTTAAGTAGTGTGTTGGTTTCTCCAATAAAGTAACCTTTCTGTTGTCCGTCTTCTTGTTTCTCAACATTAGGAATGGCTTACTGCAACCTGTCTACAGATTACGACCAACTGACCATAGCTAATAGCGCAACCTCCGCACTGAGGGTGGCTGTCCCGAACACTTCGAAACCACGTGTTTCACTCAGTAACCCATACCCTTGATGAGACTGTGAGTTGAACTTCAGCACACGTTGTCACGGGACGGCCGATTTGATTGTCACACTGTTGGCACGACAAACTGTTGTATACACATTGTATATATATTGCCTAACTTTATTTTGTTAGTAATGCACAGACTTAACGCACAGCAATGCACAGTACTTAAAGGAGGCAAACACTGAATAGTGAACGATTTAATGTGACGCTTCGAAACCACACTAGGACCCGTTATCAAACTAAAACGTGTGGGAGTGAGACTGTCCTACTGTTCACTGCGTCCGCCTGTTGGTCTGTCTTCGCTCGTTTTTCGTTTCAGTGACAACTATGCTGATGTGTCGATTGAACGAATTCTGCGAATAGGGAGCTTCTAGTGCAAGCCGTTCACCTGTCATTTTTGTCCGCGCGACCATTTGCGCATGATCTGTGTTAACCCGTTTGCGCCCTGGTACCACAGGTGTGATCTAGGGTCGGCTCGTCGCATCGCTAATGTGTGTTTGTGCGCGCGTGTGGACGGCTNGTTTGTGCGCGCGTGTGCACGGCAGCTTGCCTGTCTCCCCCACATACTGTTGCTCACATCCGGGGCATGGAATCACGTATTCCACACCAGATTGTTCATGTGGCTCTACATGCGTTCACCAGGGTTGAACGGAGTGTTGGGTTTGGCTTGTGTGATATTTGGATGTCTAGTGATTACAGCCTCCTTTGTGCTGCTTCAGATGTGCTGTGAATATATGGCACTATCATTCGCGTTTTGATATCTGCGCTTATAATTAGTGTGGACCCCCTGATAGACGCCTTTATGAAACTACTGGGGTACTCATTGGAAGCGAACAGTTTGAACAAGTGTTTTTGTTATCGTCTTCTGAATTCAGTTGAGTTTGCCGTGCGAGTCTGCACGCCAGGACAACGCTCGAACGCAGCTTTTAAGTTGGTAGGCTGGATGATTGCTATCGAATTTGAGAATGATATCAGTTATTGTCGGTTCACAACAGACAGTGGTTTTAAGCTTGCCATCAGGTCCTCTTATGATCCACACATCGAAGGACGCCAGACGTGGGTTTTCTTCTGCTTCGCGTTTAAGGCTTATTTCATCTAATACCTTATTCAAACAACTGTGGAACTGGTCAAGCTGAGTCCGAAGTAAAACAACAAATGTGTCATCCACATATCGAAGCCACATATTAAGTTTGAATGTCTGAAAGGTTTCAGACTGGAAGTGTTTCATTACGGCGTCTGCAAGTAATCCCGATGTAGGTGGGCCCATTGGTGTGCCTCTCTTTTGCAAGTAGACTCGGCCGTCAAATTGTAGGTAAGTCTCCATGCAGAGCTCCATTAATTGAATCAATTCCTTTGGAGAGAGATTCGTTCTATTGCGGAGGCTGTCATCCTTACTTATAAGGTGCTCTATACTTTCTATTGCAAGTTCCTTTGGTATGTTAGTGAAAAGTGACGTAACATAGAAGGGAACCAGTGCATCGTCTTCTTCAAATTCCAAGCCCTCAACTTGTCTCCGGAAGTCTTCTGAGCTGTGTGAGTAATGATTGCTATTGGGTAAGCATGGCCGGAGAATACGAAAGAGGAACTTCGCCAAGTGGTAGTTTGGGTCCGTCCTAGATGAAAAGATTGATCTCACTGGCATTTGATCCTCGTGGACCGGTAGCCCGTATAATCGTGACGCTGGTCCCTCAATTGGTCTAAGATGTATATATATGATATATATATATATATGATATATATATATATATATATATACAGAATTATGCGTACGCCTACTGTTGCATAAACTCAGCCAAAGAATGGCCCATACTTGGTCACGGCCGTGGTGACTTAATGTGATACAGTGACACATTCGCCAGTAGGTGACGACTAGACTACCCGATCGTCTGTTTGTTGGGCAAATATACAAAGCAGTTCTTAGGCCTCGAAGTCGGCAACGATGGATGTTATCCGAAATGTTATTATTCCACACCAGATTGTTCATGTGGCTCTACATGCGTTCACCAGCGTTGAACGGAGTGTTGGGTTTTGCTTGTGTGATATTTGAATGTCTAGTGATTACAACCTCCTTTGTGCTGCTTCAGATGTGCAACGATGGATGTTATCCGAAATGTTATTAACGCACCCTGCGCCCGCCAACGAACAGACTGTAAAAGCAATACAAGGAAGTTCCCCAGAAAAAGTGAAGGCCATTGAAGACCTTCATAATCTACTTGGAACTGAGGTATCCGTACAAATTTGAGACAGAGTACTATAGATTTGTTGAACCGACTTGATTCGTCTCGTTTTTCTCAATTGTTCAAAAAACAGCTTATGACTTAAATTCTGTGTACCTTGTAATTAATTGTTTGCAAACCTTGATCGTTTGTTTGTAGACGCAAGTGTTCGTAAAACTGTCTTCATGTGATCTGCATACCTCCAATCTATACAACTCGTCTACATAGTATAATTTTGGCCACTGTCGTTACTACTGTGATTAACACAACTGCAATAAACTGGAAGTTCATGGTATCCGGTTATTCTAACCAATGATAATTTCGTGTAGTACAAATCGCTTTCAAGTTAGCACTGCTGTGGTTATCCTATTTTCAACTAAATCTAAATCATAGTTATCTCAGTGATGAAATGCGGTAATGCTGACTGAGATTATCGCTTTCACGCATCATGCAAATGTACATTCGGGAAAACTGTTCCTCCACTGATGAGCCTCCGGTTTCGATCGATCTCCCATTTTGGAATATTTTTAACAAATGTGTGCCTAATACCCACCTTCGTTAACCGTTCCGACTGAGGTCAAACATCGGAAGGCAACATTTAATAGGCCGTTGATATGACAACCTATTAGTTAGTTCATCTAAAAACCTGCCTGTTAGAATGAGGTTGGATTTGAGTGGCTTCCTGATTAAAAAGGGTTCGGTCAGTTAAAGTTTACGGTTAAGTTTAAGTTGCTGCAACCACAGCTGCCATCAACCGACGCTATCCAGTCAAAAACGGCAGTTAGCCGTTGCATTGAATTGGATTGCAAGAGGTGATGACAAACAATTTCTGTGTGCGTTGGATTTAAACAACTGAACTACACAAGTCAACGTTGTGGAACGTAATGAGGAAGGGACCAATCAATACGCAACTTTCTTGTTACCTAGTGACAATCGTTAATGTGAACACGGTTATTATCCTACAAAAACAATTGTTATTTTCCAACAAACTGAGATTGTTTGGTGTCAGTTATGCTATTTTTATTCTGATTTTTCGATGCAGAAACCAAGTAAATGAGGCTACTTACTTGGAAAACTCAAGAGAGATGTTAAAAATTTCTGCAGAAAAAAAAGACGACACTTTTCGGGGTGCGAAACTCAGTCAGAGATAACCGGCTGCCACAATGTTCTCCACTCGGGGTTGACGCAGACAATAACTGCAGAGCCAAACTTGTAGTATTCAACCGGTTTCATTGAACTTAGTGTATCAGTAAGCGTTCTACACTTAGTGATATCCAGTAATGCTTAACTATTCATAAAGCTTCTTGAACTTCAAGAGCTAGTAACTTACAAATATGAGATAACACATGTGTTTTATCTTCGGATCCAGATAACTGGCATCTGCAAGGGCTTCTGGAACGAACAATAATGTGCAATTTAAACGTAAGAATTTTGGGAAAACTCGAGAGGAAAACGCGACGAAATATGCCAGTTCAATACCTCGTTTTATAAACTAGTCGAAAAATTATTCAGTTAATCAGTCGACCGTTTGGAAGAATGCAGCATGTTTGCTTCTTTATTCGTTTAGGATTTATCTGCTGTAGGATTAAAACGAAAACGAATATGTGGCCAAATTTGACAATAGTAAGGATTTTCGTTTCAAATTTTATGATCCACCCCGCCAGATTAATGGTGAATAGAATAATCAAGTAATGACGTCTATACAAAATCTTCATCCTAAATCAACTATATATACATAATCAGAGGACTGAAAGCATCCGGGATGCATGAAGTGAACGCAGGTTCTGTACGTATTTGGAAGAATGATCATCGTCCGCTTCCATTGGAAACGGTTCAAAGGGACCGGGACTTCGGATAAGTACGTATGCTAACTAAAAATGATGCATCTTTGATTTCATGGGATATGGCCACTTAAAGGATCAGTACACTTTGCAGTTGAATGTCTAGCCGCGTAGACGTAGTATGTCAGGCAAACCGTCACACGAGATAACGGGCCCACTACGTACCCAATAACTGAAAAATGCGCTATCAAACAGTCGAGCTTATTATGGAAGCGAGTGTCATGTAACCAAGCCGTAACACTATTAATAACTGCAGAGGTGATCTCTTGTTCTGTTGGCTGCCATGCCTTCAAAATGACATTCCCAACTTTGAAACCGGTTTCATTTATCTGTTTCTGGAACTCAAACATGGAGCGCAGTCCCAGAGTTGCTTTACCGGAGTAGAGTTAGTTGCCTTAGTAACTAATGACGTGAGACGACTTGAACTGCCACACAAGCCTGTGTGAATGCGTCGTTCCAATCAATGTAATGTGGTCATTTTGTTTGTTTACAACGGCCCGCTCTGTTAGTTCACACAAACGCCAAGCTGAAACTAACCACATTTCATCAGAACTTCTATTTCAAAGTAAATGATTACCCATTTTGCGCTGAAAAAGTCAGCTGAATGGCGTGAAAACCCTACCTACTTTGGAAGAACGACTACTGCATTCAGATAATAGTGTGCAGCACTGCTAATATCCGGGTAAAATTGAGCCTAAATCAACGCGTAAAATAGTTTAGTACGAGGCGTTGAGAAGTGTCTTATCTCACGTACCTCAGGAGAGCAGTCAGCGTGCTACCTATTATCGCAGGGAGATCAGCCAAGTGCACATAAACGGTGCCAGGAAATATAGGGAAGTTTTCGATTATAGACAGCAAGGCAATTGCAAGGTTAGTTGGGCAAATGCAGTGAAAGATTTGCTGGCCCTGAGAGAACCCTAGAACGGAGATAAAGTAATCTGTTAAATAGGGTGGAACATATTGATAAGCAAGCGCTTCATCACTTCGGTTTGGTAGTCCCAACCCTTCGTATAATTCGTGTGAAGGCATAGCACATGAAGCCTGGTGTATGTTTGGAATGCAAGTGTTTTTTGGCATCGGTCATGTGCTACTAAAGTGGTCGGTTCTACACAGTTTATTAGCTTAGAATTTACTCAGGCGCATATATCAAAATATGCCTTGTATCCTTTTGTACGGATCTGATAGAACATTTCCGTATAATTACAGATATAAAAGGTTGGCTACAGGGTGTAGATGATTGGTGAGCCTCCCTCTCCACACACATTTTCTTTCCTGACCACCTTATTTTCATAATTTATGTTTCAGTGAACTTGATAGTGAAACTTCGAGCTTGCTCCTCTCATTTCTTTCCATTCAAACCTCGCCTACGGCATACCTAATTTCTCTTCCGTAGCCGCCCATTGAACACGCTTATTCACATGAAACTGCTCAAAGCTATGAAGACCTTCTTCTGAACCTTGTCATCTTCGGCCACGAACTCCAGTTTATCTCAAAGCCATCATTTTATTCTCTATTCCTCTTATTGTACTACTCACACATTTGTCTGCTGATGGCAATGTTCGCCATCTTCAGTGTATTCACCTGCTGTCTTTCTGTTCCTCAAATAAAACTGCACAGATCAGTGGCACATAACTTCACGATTCACAAGCTTGCGGGACGAGCGCACTGCCCACTATTCCAGTGATCAAGCTGTCAGATGCAAAAGATCGATCGGTGTGATATACAAATGATGGTTTTCCTAATCACTTTATAGATTTAATTTGGAACCAAAAATCCGAAGCTTATTGATTAGTGTTCACTTGCACCATCTTTGTATGCTCCGCGATGCACGTGGTCTTTGACTGGACATTTCATGGTTCAACAGATATCATTGTGGCCATTTTTCTTGAAACCAAAAAAGTGTCAGTAGTAACCACAACTTGGTTTGATTCTTAAGATAGTTCTTGGAATAATATTTCTCATTTGAACAAGTTTATTGTACGTTTAAAACATCGGATGAATCAAAGATTTTAAGCCAGTTTACGCGAAAACCACATTAATAAGAGTGGTTCTCATGATTTTTTCGACTAATTGACTTGTAAAAGACGTGCGTCAGAGGTATGACTAACAGGAAGGGTAGTTCGGAGTATCTGATGTAGGTTGCATTAGAGTTGAGAAACTTGATTCACCAAGAAGGACTTTTTGCGAAGTCAGTCATAATTTTGAATTAGCTTCGTACTACGGTTTGTCATCAGCCGTATACAAAAGGGGATGTTAAAAAATCTGCATGCCAAATCATTCGGAAGTTCAACCACGTCATCTTGTCCATCATCCTAGATGTCATCATGATTAGCAAAAGAGGGATTCTACATGAACATAAGACTTCCTGTTCCAATTTTCGAAGAGTACTGTAAAAATTCTCTGCGGGTACTTGTAAAGTGTGGAACAACTACCATCGTAAAACGATGATTCAGTGAATCGGTAAAAGTGACTGTCGAAAAAGTATCGAATATGGTTACATTCTTCCCTTCAAAGTTTCGTCTTCTATAAGTATGATGAAAGCGCCAATGCATGGAATGACAGCTGTCCACAGCAGACTCACTGTGTTGGAAATCTACTCGATTCACCGATTATCCACAACCCGACACAACAGAAGATCTGACAAACGGTCAATCCAAATATCGCGTTGAAGATACATCAGGATTGGACGAACGGTCTCAGTGTTTTGTCTTTCGTTATTCGCCAGTTCATCTGTTCCGTATTCCACCAGTTAACATACAGTTTGTGACTTTGAATGTACTGATACGATCAAGCAATGAAATACTGTGATTTCTTCAATACTGTTGGACACCCATAAATTCGGCGTCCCAACTCATGAATAAAAACTGCCTACTACTACTACTATAGTGAGGATAGACGGTCGCACCATACTACTCACACCACTATTCGGTGGCCGAATGGATCGAAATAATCGCGGGATAAATACGGGAGAGATACGGGAAGGATCGATGGAAAGCAGAATGACATTTAATGGCTTTCGCCACATGACGGGACTGAGACATGGTGTCTAAAGCGACCGTCTATCCTCACTACACTATCAGTACCAGGTTTTCTTATTAATTGTGTGGGAAGTTTCGATTTAAGTACGATTTCTAGGTCTATTCGAAGTCCCTAATTCCGAGTATCAAATTCACTTTATACATTCAGTCGAAATTACTCACACCGTACTAGCAGTGGGAGATGCACAGCCATTTATGGAAGAAAGTTTCCAGTTTATAGTTTCGCACTATCTGCCGGAAAGTCCGCAACTCATCTCGGGTCCGATACAGATTTTAAGTTCCCAACTGTGAACTGTTCCATGAGGCACAGCGTGAACTGTGTAGCTGATGTGGTTATTTGCGTGTCAAGAAGGAAAGACTACAATTAGACAGTCTCTTTGGTCTATGAATTTGGAAGCCGTGACCTATGTGTTATACAAGGTGAACCGATTAGTAGTCAGCGCATTTACCCCACGATTTCCAGAGCAGGAGTTTCGCACTCAGCTAAAGTAAGAATACTGTTTGTTTAAGACGAAACCCTATTGTGGAAACCATGAATTTCAGTTGAACTCGAACCACCCGCCTAATACACCTATGTTCCATTAGTTGAGCCATGAAGCCACGTCGGTGGCTCAGTAATCCCACATTCGGAATCAGTTACCGACTCACCCAATATATCACACAAAATCTACCAAGTGATTCAATGACTAGACTGTCTCGGTAGGCTTAATCAACTAGTCAAAGCTGAAATCTATGAGGGTTACCATCGAAATTTACACACGCTCAATCGGCTGCATTATGCCCTAGCAACATAGTCCGCTGAAAACGTCGAAGCTAGAGTATAGCCTTTTGCTTCAAAAGGAGCTGGCTAAACTGTGATATCTACCAAGAAACATGAGTGGTGTTCAACCCACAACCATAAAGCACTCCATAAAGATCTGAAATGTTACGCAACCTTTCATCTTCTTTGGCTGTTATTTTCCACTCCGAAGTCATAAAAACAGAAGGGTTGAATGTTTCAGCCATAGAAACTTCGTGATCCATACTAAAGAATAAGTTAGAATTTATTTTCTTACCCCAAAAATTAACTTTCTGCACTATGTCACGTAGGAACAGTCGTAGCAGCATAGATTCGAATACATTCTGTGTTGTCTGTGGCAAAAGACAGAAGGAAGTTGTGCAGGTTTGAAAACAACACACATAGGTTGATTGGACAATTTTGTTTCCTACTGCAAAAAAACTGCAGTGAAGTCGGTTCAGGTAACTGGATGTGATTTTCAGGGCAAATTGAGCACACTTCAAGTAACGTTTTTGTCTTCACAGAAACGGTTCGCAACAACATTAGTGATTGTAGGACACAAATTCGGATTTGAAAAATGCGAGTCCTGCTTTCAGTATCGGAAGTTGTTTTGCGTGTAGATTTGTTGTACATGAGACACACTATCGAGGAGATCACATCATGAGAGACGGCAGTTAGTTGATCAGCAACAGTACCTTTTGGTCTTCGACGCTTGAACGGATAACTTGGGTTCACGACTGCACACGGAATGAGGTTGCTGAGGCCTATTCCAGTCCCTGTTGTGTAATATGATACTCTGAGAAGAAGAGAATGTACAACCACATCAGATGCTTATACAGTAAGATAACGTGCCCGGTGGTCTACTGGTTTTATGGCAGTGAACCAGGAGTGAAGGTTCATCTGACGGCCAATTCATCAAGATGGCAATACATCTGAAAAATGACAGTAGCTTCTGAAACAGGTGAAATCTAACCGCGTAGTACCGATGCACAGCGTTGACACCATGCTCAAATGTACATGATACAACCTGTGATTCGTTTGGTTCGGTTCTGGATTATGTATACTATTAGTTTAGCTAGTTGTTTCCATCATCGTGTAAGTCAGCATCCAGAGGTAAATAGTGCAAATGCGCTCAAAAATTCACCATTCACTTTTCGGAAGCCCACGTGATTGACTTCCTTCGATTCAGTAACAAAATCCAGTGCAAGTCACATAGGTATAATCTCAAAATTGCTCCCTCCCTCGCGCAGTGCATTGATTATGTACTTACCAGATTGTATCAAATGATCCCTAACCATGATTTCACATAACCCTAACTTTAATACTACAGCAATTATTTGCCTGAAGTTTACCTAAGTCAAAGATAAAAGATTTCTGCAATGATTTTCTTGAAAGGAATGTAATCGTGACGAACCAGATGACACGGTTCAGCAGGGAGGAATCGGGTAATCAATTTTCTACCTATCAAATTTATTCTTGGTTTCCTTAGTTACTGAGCTTTCATTCGCTCATAGTCTGGGGTCGATCAGCCAGGTTTTGGTAGGTCTGTGAACGAATAAGCGTCAACCACTGCCCCAGAATAGGCTGAGAAAGAATTTTTGTAAACAGCTGGCCTCAGTGACCAGCGAAATGACAGACGGATGTTTCAACCTATTTGGGTCTCATCTGCACCACTCACGCCGGAGAATAGGACCCACGATCCGTGAATGAGCGGCAAATTGTAGTCGAAGCCTTTATCCGATAGACCACAGGTAGACGTGCAAATTAGTTTCCTTAGCAGTTGTCTTTCCTTTCGCATGGTGCTGATGAGACTCAGCTGGGTCGAAACAGCTGTCCATCATTTCGCTGATGGCCATTGGGACCAACTGTTTACAACTCTATCCTTCGAATAAGACCATCATGAGCCTCAAAATTCTGACAAATATTAGGAGGATTTAATCAATTTTGGACTGAATAACACTCACAGCCTTTGTACTCAGACGGACTTTTCAGTCAACGAGAGAAGATATCAGAATTTAGCTTCGTTCTCCCCAGAACTCATCAGTAGTGCATATTTAGGTCGTCGCCTAGATATAAAATATGACCACTCTTTCATGAGGCAACCATGTTGGTTGTTACGACATTGACCTCACATTAGGCATGACCGAATTAATCATTTGTGAAAGTTCAGTCGCTTTCGCGTGTGAGCTAAGTAATTTCAACTAGCCGCGTTTAATCGCGTGGACTCCAAGATGTGTGCAAACGTGTAACGCGCAGTCGAAACCAGCAAGTGCGCGCGAACTAAATGTGAATTGCGTGACGCAACGTGCTACCGTGTTGTTTGTCGTCGTTTTAGCTTACTTTCGTGTAAGTCGTGTGCATAGCTTACTGGGCCTTTGGTTCACGCTTGTTCGTGTTGTTTGCTTTTACATAATTGCTGTTGAAAACCCCACTTCAGAAGAACGCCGTTTCCCGGTGCCTTCACATTGCCTCACATTTGGTCCTCAAGTGATGCGGACAGTCATAATAAAAAAAGACCGGCTTGCGTGTTACAAACGACCTTGTCCTCATAACCGGAGATCGTATGATCACAGAGTCTGCTACGTGCCAATTATCGAGAGATTAATCGACCACTAATCTTGTGGTCAGTTTACCAGACCGTATCGATAAGAGATACGGTTACCAGCTCAATCAACTCAAAATCCCCGAGTTCCCTATACTTTTTAAGTAAAATTCTGAGTTAGCAGTCGGGGATTTGGTTAATTAAGCGCAGCTGAATGGGAAGTCTGTTTGTATGCAAAAACTGCAATCAAATAGAATCGAGGTTCAGTTCGAACATGATCAAAGTAACGGCTACTCATTAGTAATCTAAAATATCTCTCAACGTGTTTTATGCATTCGGAAGCTTCCACATTGAAGTTATGTTTAGTTCATGAGTGAAACGGACGGAACAGACCGTGTACATAATCTTGACAACAGACATTACTGTGCGTGCACACAAAGTCAATTACGAGGAAGTTGACTCGTTGGTAGAAAAGCGTATAACTGTGGAAACGTGCTTGCTACAGTTTACGTCTGTCAAATCGAGCAGATCCATAAATAATTGAAAATTAAGTAATAGTGAATCGAAGTAACGATGTGACGAACAATTGTTTTCGATAATTCTTTCCCAAGTCAATACAGTTACATAGGTTTTCATCAAGGCGTCATTAGACAAACCGCATAAACAAAGGGTGGCTGTTAACGAATAACAATGGCTACTACTAAACTCCACACAATGCTTGGTTCGGCCCAGACCGCACGTTGACTGGGTGTTATTTCACACGGTCAAGGTCAAATGTTTGTGTGTGTTTAGACTGGGTGTGATCGATCTGTGGCCATAGAAGTTGCAGGGCCTGAACAAACTTCTTTTGAGAGCACAGATTAGGGTTGCGTAATCTGATTGCAATCGATTCGGCGGTCGCCAGAAGGCCGGGTTTATAAAACTCCCGTTTAAAGGGGATGTTGTAGCAGATAGGTTCAACCGGCGCATGTACCGGTCACTTAGACGCACATTCCCAGCGTCAACCTTAAGAAGTTGGTTCACAACACTGCCAATGTTAAGATTGAGCCTGAAAGACAAGCTATCAGTCCACGATCAATCGATGCTCGTGTATTCATTTTCATGTTGTACTGAAGCATATGTTGATCGTACGACTAGGTGCTTGTCAAAAAGGATCAAAGAACATCATTCAGCTTGGATCGGAACTGGTGACCGTAAATCAATTACCAGCGCCATTGTTGCGCATCTAGCTGACACCAAACACCGCACAGACGTTAACAAAGCATTCCGGGTTATCTACAGAGTGGCCAACGCTCAACCAAAAACAGTCCGTCAGCGTATTCTGACGACTGCCGAATAGATTGCAATCAGACTACGCAACCCTAATCTGTGCTCTCAAAAGAAGTTTGTTCAGGCCCTGCAACTTCTATGGCCACAGATCGATCACACCCAGTCTAAACACACACAAACATTTGACCTTGACCGTGTGAAATAACACCCAGTCAACGTGCGGTCTGGGCCGAACCAAGCATTGTGTGGAGTTTAGTAGTAGCCATTGTTATTCGTTAACAGCCACCCTTTGTTTATGCGGTTTGTCTAATGACGCCTTGATGAAAACCTATGTAACTGTATTGACTTGGGAAAGAATTATCGAAAACAATCCATTGGCTGGAAAAACAGGGATGAGATTTTTTTCGAAAAGTCCCATTGAGCCATAGAATACGAAGTGTTGCAAATATGTTCAGGATAAAATCTTATCGGGCTGTTACAGTTATAAAAGAACATGAAACTAAAATAACGTTTACATGCGACGCTTGGTATTGACACAAATTCATACTATCTCACTTTGTGTTTGTTAACGCCAGTTAGGTGTTAATTACCCACATATAGATCAGGTCAGTCAGCTGTTGGCCAAGGCAGCTGAAGCGACTGAACAAAGTTTTTCTGCTCACACAAGGTTGGCTTACGTAGTCGAACGACAATGGCCTCAGCAGTGGCCAATATGGGATGGTGAACGGGTTTTAACCGGTTCGATGGAATCCTGTAGATAATGTTGAACTACCGGTCTATGTTGACCTCATGATCGCTGCCAGCTACCTGACCTAGGGTGGCAATTTTGACTGATTTTCTCTCACCTGTCCCGATCCATGCTGGAGGAGGTTGTCGGATTCTGTTAGACAAATGCCAAGTCGTACAACCCATGTAGTTTACAGAGCGAACGCAAACGAACGAATAAATTACCACAGATGAGCTTTGAACCGGCACTTTATTCTTCAGATTTACAGCAATCAATGGTAAACTGGTGAACGAGATAATCGGTCTAGCTGAGTTGAACGTTCTGTTAAAAGAACTAGTAAGTCGACGAGTCAGTGATTCGGCCAACGTATCTTCTTTGTGTGACAGTCGTATGAAAATTGGTTTTCTACCAGTCCCTTGAATTATGACCAATACCGAACCTCGCATGCAACCGTTTTTCAGTTTTATTTTTTTCATAACTGTAACAGACTGATGAGATTTGATCGAAAACATGTTTACAACACTTCGTATCCTGTAAGATAGATTTGTTGATATCGGGTATGTGCAGAGGTGAAAAGATGAAGAAAATGGCAAACTGAGAATAAACAGCTAATGAGTTGTACGGTCATCAGCCAGCTGTACAGAAAGTCAAGCAAATGAACTCTCAGTATGCTATCAGAATTACGTATCCTTAGTTTCTACTACATGGATGTTACAACTGACGGACCAGTTAGGTTGTATGCTTTGCTACTAACGTCGATTTAACAGTTTTAAGAAAGTTTTAGTCATAAAGCTTGAGTTACTGTGAACATGTTCCCCCTTGTTCATTGTTTTCTAAACAGATTCATTTCTAATTTTCACGGTTCTGACCCATAATTCAATGTTCTACATGCTTTTCATTTATCTTCCGTTATAATCTTGTTATATGTTTTAATATAACCTGTTTCATTTTTGTACAATTTCATAAGGAACAACTCCAAACAACGAGCTATTTTTAAGTGCCTGGCTTACTACCAAGGAAAACCATTTTTGTTCAGTCGTGGCGGCGAATACCTCAGTTACTTCTGCACACTGAACAGACTGACGCAATTGCGCATTATTGCGAGATGAGGCATGGATAGTTGGCAGATCTCACTGACTTGGCATGCACTCATGTGGACTGGTCACTTCATGCTTGTTTCTATACAGTCTCTGCCTCCGCACACACTCTTGTTGCTGTCACACAGAATTCATGACTGTAACCTTGCCAATGTCTTACTCTTATCCCTGAGACTGAGGAATATCGCATTATTGCTGTTATTCCTGCTGTCAAATAAAACATTCTAACAGTAGGAAATCTCCAAGTAATAAGACGAAACTGTGATAGGAGCTTCATGAACTGAATAAAAGAACTCCTGGGGAGTAGAATGCCTACGAAAACACCCAATAGAGGTGTACAAATACGAGGTGCCATGCAAGTATGTCACATATATAGATAGAAACTAGTCACTGTAAAGTGATATATCAAATCAGCTGTTTGGAAGGGGTGTTAAATTTACCCATAACACAAGTGGGTCCCTTTACAACAGGTCGAAAGTCTCACACTGATTATAATTAGGACCACGGCAATGCGACTGAACTCTCCTGTTCGGTGCACACAAAAGCGATTTATGAAAAGTTTAGAAGGGTTATGGCCAGCCTTTGGCCAGCCTCTAAGCGGACAGTGTTCACACGAGCCTAGTTACTAAACTTAAGCCATAAAACCTGCCACTAATTCCACCTGGCTTGAGTATTACTTAACAGTTGGTTTGGTGTATCCATTATGACCTACCCAACTCCATCACACACTTGTAACGATTGATTTGCTAAATCTGTTTCAATAACCAGTTCACGCATATGCGTCCAAATTAACCTGATGATGGAACACCAAAAACTGTTTAGTCTACTGCTTTTCCCTCTGTGAAGGACTGAGAAATGGTGTGTTTCACAGCTCCGTCAACAAGGACTAACTGGAAACGGAAATGGGTAAGTTGGAGAAACAGCATTCATGTGGATCCGGCAACATTATTATGGTACTAAAAGATAACAAGCGTGCAAAATTATACATCATTCTGAAGCAAACAGTTGGCCATATAAAGTTTAATTTTGTGTTGCGAGCTGTACAAACTGCGAAGAACTGAAAACCCTGTAGTGAACAAACGGGCGATCTGTTAGCCGGTGAACACGCGGATGATACACAAGAAACAATGGGGTTTCCGAAGGCAATCTTACAAGTGCAACGCATCAAAAGTATGGTCTTTTGCTACCAACTTGAAAGGTAACCAGGATGCACTATCTCATCTTGAATAGGCTATCACCACGACCATAGTAGGTTTTGGTTACATATACTACAATTGATTGACATGTCGGCGTATCTGCAAGTCAGGTATTGTAAATCTAACAGCTCAGTAACCTTTGTGTTAAGTGGCCTTCAAAATATCGAGCATTTTTTATGGTTTCGCATAGGTCATTAATAGATATCAGTTTGTGCTGCTCAGATTGCTAACACACGTAGCGTCAACCGTGCCGAATGCAACCGTATGGACGAGCAATTATATCGGACTACTTAAAAATAACTAGTAGGACGTTTAGTTGTTAAATTACGTCTTATATCCCTTCTCACATCGAAGAGTTGGCCATTTTCTCAGCACTCGAAGGTCTCCATTGAACAGAAGAAGCACACCTTACCTGGGATGGTCATTTACGACCTATTCCTCAGAGGGGGAAAAACCCGCTAATGACTTCAATGGCTGTGAAGGTTGTGTCCAAGTTTAATAAAGTTTTGTAGGCATTGAATGAAGTACGCTTCGCTATATTCAGTTGTTAACCTGCAGGTCGGCGTCTTCTGTCAACTTCATTGTATTGCAACACGGATAAAGGAAGTCGAACTAAAAATTCCAGTAAATGTACATTTAACTGGGGACATTTCGGTGGTGCTTACCGGAAGGATCGAGAATATTAAGCTGATTGTGGGCACAGTGACAGTGAAAAATGTGTGCCAAACGGCACCAAGTTTCTCCAACAGCTCCGATCCTATATGGAACATTAGAAGGTATTTGGACGATAAAAACAACAACAGTAGAAGATGCATGACTTGATAGTTAAAGTGTGTACATTCCAAAGTTATTTTACGTGGAAATCACCCTTGCCAGTTTATGTCAAAAAGGGAGCAGCTTACGTGTTATGGAGCATTTCATCGCCAGCTGGTTTCATTTTTGTTAGGTGCTTAGGGACTTGTTGTATTATGGAGGCCGTGCGATGCACACTTTGGAACCGGATCACCTTCATCACCAACGAGTGGCCACCCTTCTACTCTTTTCCAATAGTTATCAATGATTTCTCAGGTTGAGCGCACTAGTAACCGAACTAGACATCGTTCAAAACGGGAAATGGTTCGCTCTCGTTCAGATGACCTTCACCAATACAAATCTGTTTCGGTACGAGAACAGTGGTGAACTGGTTTGATAGACCTACTAACTGTGGATGTGGAACATCCCTGGAGATTTGAAAAGATCAAAGGGAATAGAAAAATGATTAGCTGGGGATTTGAGTGCCATCAGACGTTTGGCGATTATGAGCGTTCTGCTGGTAGTGGTCGCCCAAGGAAGAGATCAAACGGAGAAGACAAACAACACCTGTGAGGGACGAAATTTATCCTTTTACATGCCAAATCATTCTGTACAGATTGTCTCGGTACTAAGATCCTGTAAGAACACGGTGGTGGGAAGTAAATATCATTGGACCAATATGTTGCTGACCATATAACTCAAAACAGACCAGCAAGTGTGTAATTCTTCGAAGAGAGACTGAAAAAGACTAACAACTCTGTTTTTATCGACGTGTTCGAAACAGCTGATATAAGCGGGATTATTCAGGACTAAAGATCAATCTTTTTTTAATTGTCACCCAACTTAACAAACAAAAATTCCCTTCTGGTGACATAAACTTATATCCCGTCCATTTCGTTAGTCCACTGACTGAAAACACATCAAGAACTGTTGATAAGTTAACCGTGACAAGCTGTTAAACACGCTGTTATGTAAGCTGGACATATTTAAGGTTGGTATTTCAAACGAACAAATAGTTTTATGACTGAGTAAGATGCTCGGCCGTGTTCAGCCTAGTTACTGTCTGACGTACATAAGGTAGAGAAGAGGTAGCTCTGTACTCGGACTGGTCGATATTCTAGTCTGACAGTATAGACCGAGATTGGTCCATTTCACCATACTATCATTCGATAGCTACCCTAGGTAAAGGTCGGTCCGAACAGGTCGGCTTGCCTATGTATCCAGTGCAAAATGATCGCAATGAACACTCACTTTATGCATCTACTACTCATTTTTCTGTTGGTTGCACCTCTGAAATTGAGAGTAAACATTAGAAGTACAAATCGAATTCTCATCTCTTATTTTTCTGCTCTCGAGTGGTGCGCTATTCACGTCGCATTGGTCGAAATAGGTTCAGTTAGCGTTGTTGAATTTGTCAAAATTTAAACGTAGCACATAGTACATACTTACCTTGAAGTGTCTGCAATGGCTGTCTCAAATTGTACATAGTTTTTGGGAAGACATTTCTCTGAAATTTACATAGAAGATAGGATGCAACTCAGAGTATTTCAGTCGGAGGAGTTATTTACTTACTTAATAAAGCGGGAACTAATAAGCTGTCCACGTAAACTGCTCAGGCTATAACTGGTTTCCGTAATAAGGAAATTAAGCACATAATTAAGTAGATTGATCCGGTTGCTACAGTTATTTTTCCCAGTGACTAACTTAAATAGAATCACAATCACTGATAGGCAGCAGTGGATTTGTTCTGTATTGTAAGTCATGCATTCAGATAGGCGTTTTAGTTATCTTGTTTTAAAAAGAAACGTTAACACTCAAATTTCGTTCTTGTTGGAACTTGTTGATGGTGCCTGTTCATGCTTCGACCGGGCTTTGAGTTCCGGCTCACCTTCTCAAGAAGAAGTCAAATATTGTCCAAAATAGGAGGAATTAAACAAAGTTAACACAACGTTCAGAAAGCTAACTAGTTTATGTGGTATAAATTTGACGAAATGTCTTCATTGTAGGATCATCGATTGGGGTTAACAGGACAGTTAATAGGTCACTCCCTCAGGTCTTGACAGGCGTATGCACCACTGACAAGCTCTAACAACAAAGGACTCCGTGTACAGTGCTTCTTTTCGGATGACACCAGTTGGACAGTCAATAAGAATGTGAAAACTCAGATTGGTCAAGGTGGAATGAAATTAGACTTCGGACATATTGCGGGTATGAGCATGAAAAATGTATTTTATCATTACTGATGAGTACTCTGGAGAGTTGATTGGAGCGAAATTTCTTCGTTTACGCGCTTCAGATACCGACCACCAACCGGTAAAGAACATTGTAATCGGTAGGCTTGCCTTAATCGAGAATGCCAGAGTGATTGTGAGTTTCTTCAATTGCGGTTTATAGGATGTTTGCGTCATCCACTATTGAGATATTCAGGCGATTTACAGAGTATCTAAACGAAATCGTGACTGAATTTTTCATTTCGACATGTCTAGTTTAAATTGAGGCAATTTTCGTCACTGTTATCTCCTATCGTCGACTATCAAAGTTGCACTCCCGGTTGGAATAAAATGCTAATCATCGACCGTTTCCTACTGATATGGACTAAACGAGTAGTCGGGTAAAATTGCAAAAGCGGATGTCACTCATGAATGGCACATAACTGTACACCAGTCAAAATGATCAGCTATTGAACAGTGACTAGTATACAAGCTGGCGCATTTAGGGGTCTGACCTGCTAACGTCTCACACTCTTAGCTGGAAATAACTGGGTCACCAAAACGCGAGTTAGTAAATTGCTTGTGGACAACTCGTGCTGTTGAGCATACGCAAACAAATTCCATGTTATCCTGTGATAACTCCATCCCATATATTAAAGAATCTCGATCGAATTAGATAAATTACCCATCTACTCATTGAGCAACTTTCAATTTATTTTGAGACTCCGTAGCAGTAGGAATATTTAAGAACTCATTCCCACCGTTTACAATCGTGTAGGGAGAAACGACACAAACGTGGCTGTTGTACATTACTCATCAAAGATGCATGCCTTCCGTGTGTAACATGACAGCCAGTTGTCATAGTTGTTGGTCACTTCCTTTAGACAATCATTGCAATAACACGTGTAGTTCTCTTGTTCACTATCAGATGTCGCCTACTTGTTTTTCAACACAAATAGTCGGCGTGAACTTTCGAAAATCATCATATGATCCACACAGGATGTCCCAAATTTACCTAAGCTCAGCTGTGGTTGAGAATGACCAAGTTAGTCAGAGTATCAAAAATCGGATGGAGCGCGTGACACTTATGTCGCGGAATTTTACAAAATGACCCAAGAAGCTGTTTCCTACATACCGACTGCAGTATGACTTTCCTCACGAGGAACAACTTTAATTTTTGAAGGCGCCTGCGAGTATCTACCTTTTGCTTTTGTCGAAAAACTCAGAACATTTGCTACCGTTTCGCTTGACATGCTCCTACTTGAGGTTTTTGTTTTGGAGCCACTCTGTCTCTGGATGGATATCCCGGAGAATACTAACGTGACGTTTTAGTCGAAGATGAACTGATCCATCCAACTGGTGGAGCTGCACAGTAGAACCACTCATTCATGGGCTGTTCAACGTGTCTATGAATGAAGGCCTTCAACAAACGGACCACTTGACGCTGACCCTCATTCAGGTCCTCCTTATGCGTTCGCAAAAATAGACTTTTTAGCTAAACCTATAAATTACCTCTTTGTACGCCTACTAATTCTACGAAAGCATTCTAAGAGAGTTTTCTGCTACATTAGTGTGGTTATTAGCAACGGTTCAGTAGAGAACTATACCACGTGCACACAGAGCATGTCTGTTTTGCACACAACCCTCAATGAATGCTATTTACTTTTCACAGTTCTTGTTCGCAGTAATATTTGCTTCGGTTTACACCACATTTTGGTTGTTATATTTTATCCTGAAAACTTATAGAACGTCGATATGGCAGACTAACTGGATGTTTCAAGATGGTGAATCAAGTCACTGAGCAGATTTCGCTTTCCACAAGAAGGTGATAAATATCGCTGTATGCTGACAGAATTAGGATTGAGAGGACAAGTTGTTCAAAAAGGAATGACCAACAAATGAGGTAAACGTAATGGCAGTTGGTTGATGCAAGTTACAAAATCGAAAAAGTGTGTTAGAAGTGGTCAATTTAAAAGCAGTGTAATAGTGCTGTGAATTCGCTGACCATACTTCGCTCAATGTATCATAAGCTAGTTGGGTTAATTCAAGTTATACTGATTGATGACCATCACCCTTAAACGAAATACTCCATGGTCGGTCCCATTCCTCTTTAGACTTGTCAAGGAAAGAAGCGGCATCACTTTGTGTTACATGATAGGGCTTTTATTCGCCGAGTCCCCAGCCCCATGAAATCGCTTGTGATGGAGAATTTAGAGGAAGATCAGGAGTAAGTTTGAGCACTCTGTAGATATCTTGGAATAATGTAATAACCTACTTGTGACTTTGTGATTGTGGCCAGAGTAAAGCTGTAACCGGAACTGAACTGTGTCCATCCACTGTAATCTGGCACGAACCAGTTATATATCAGTGAAATAGAAGCCAATTTATTTGGGTTGCGTATGTCACAGCTTTACCTTAATAAGACAAGAGCCTGCCTCAAGTGTACAGTTTGTTTTATCCTTTATGTTCACCACCGTCTCTATCACGATAAGGTGGTATCCCCAGCCTTGTTTGAATCACTGAAAGCTGGGCAACTTTTGGCAGCACCGCGTTTCAACTTACCATTTTGAAACATGCAGACAAACTACCATCCCACCATACAGTCGTTGCAAAGTGTGCAAAGAAGTAGTCAGCTGAATTGTGCCAGCAACGACTGTCCGTCATTTTTCATTGAGGGACAATTTTTGGACAGCAGTATACGACTCCTCAGTAGAGAGAGGTTATAACGTTATGATCATTATCAGCAGTCAATAGTAACTGGTTTCTTCAAACCACGAAGGTGGTAGCCGTAGTTCCTACAGTTGTGAACCCAAAAGGCGGGTGTTACAGAAAACTATTTCTCGTAACCAACACACGACTTATGCGTTTCAACGGGACTACGACCAGAAACACTCATTTACACACCACACTCGTCCGAGAATGTTCCAGTCACTTTGGACACAATGTCTCAGTTCCATCATGTGGCGAAAGCCATCGTACGTGATGCTGTCCACTAATGATCCTTCCCGTATCTCTCCCGTATTTATGCCACGATCATTTCGATCCATGCGGCTACTGAATAGTGGTGTGAGTAGTATGGTGCGACCGGCTTTCCTCACTACACTCCTCCCTCCGCAACGATTGTTCCAGTCGTAACAAAAGGCGTTCAGGTTCTTTTCGTTCTCTCGATGATCTGCGTGCCGACCCCGGTGCTGCTGACACACCTGGTGTGCATCCTCTTCTGATCGGAGTGTCGTACCATTTACAAAGTTGGCTTCCGTGCACTCGATGTTGACTTTTCTCATTCTTTATCAAATACACTGGGCCACGACGTTCAACTACTACATACGGTCCCCTCCACTTTTCCAGGAACTTCCTAGATCCGGGTCCTGTTGCCCCCGCGCTCCGCCGGTCTCGGTATTTGACCTTAGAACCAGGTTCAAACACAGTCCTTCGACCTGATAACCTCGCAGTTGATTGCTCTTTAGAAGCTTCTTGTGTTTTCCAAGTTTCGGTTGGCGGATCTCCGAGCTTCCGCCAATTCACGCGTGCTCATCCGTCGGTCTCCCCACAAACCAATCTCCTGATCGACTGGCAAGCGTGGCACGCGCCCCTACATTAGCTCGAATGGCGACTTTTTCGTTGTCCCTTGCGGCGAACAGCGGTGGGCCAACAGAATCAACGGTAACGTTTCCTCCCAGCTTCCCCCTTCACAGCCAACCATTTTTGAGTGTGCGATTGTTCCTCTCCGTCAATCCGTTTGATTGAGGATGATATGGAGTTGTGCGTATTTTATTGAGTCCCAGACGCTCCAAACAGTTCCGAAAATCCTCACTTTCGAAGCAGGGGCCTTGATCAGTCAATATGCTTCGTGGTATCCCGTGATCCGCTACTATGTGCTCCATCACAGCCCTGCACACCGTGCTTGCGCGCTGATCGGGTATGGCGGCTGCTTCGATCCACCTTGTGAAGTGTTCGGTCATGATTATGATGTATTGATTTCCGGAGGTCGTTTCTGGAAAGGGGCCCATCACATCCACCGACCACAGTTCTCCAATCTTACTGACCGGAATTGGTTGCGTGGGATACTGACTGGGGTGGTTAGTGCTCTTCACTAACTGACATTGCTGGCACGCACGCACATAATTGTTTACGTCATTCTTCATTCCCGGCCAGTATGCTCTTTGTTTCAGCATTTCATAAGTTCGATGACAACCCGTATGAGCCAGCTGATGACATTCTTTCACAATTGTCGCCCTCAATTCCGCCGGTATGACCGGGACGTTTATTCCCTCTCGCAACTGGCGCATCAAAATTCCGGCACTATTCAGCCGCAAATCGGACCAGTGC
>QNGE01004771.1:24662-55340 GCA_008508345.1 Paragonimus westermani | reverse complement strand
CCAAGTTGACTCTCACAATGTTCCGCGCAACACTCTAACGGGTGCGATTCATCATGGGTCAGTGTGCCATCAGCTTCACTACTACCTTCGCTGTCAGACGGTCGCCTGAGACCGGTAGCACAGACAGGCTTGAACAGTCTACTGATGTGCCGTGACGCGAAAGTGGTTAACATTTCTTTAACACTGCCCATTTGCCAAACCTGACGATCGGCGGTCGGACTATGTTCCAGCTTCTTACGAGTATCTCTCCTAAGCCTGTTATATGAACTACCATCAGGAATGTTTAGTTTGACTTCCAACAACTCTGGGGATCTATCTGAAACCTAATGTTTGTTTAACTCGTGAACCTCCGTGCCATATGCCACAGTACCTGCACCTTGAATGGTCTGTGAGGCGTGATCCAACAGTTATGACGATTTTCGAGGTGAGGACTGCTAAGGTCGCTTTCTATACTGATTTGGTACTTACGTTTAACAGTCAGACTTTGTTGTCAATTCGGTCGTTACCCAGTAAAGTAAAGTAAGAACGACACGGCAACCCAACTAAACATGACCTGAATCCAAGTATGTACTCCAGTAAGAACGACATTCCTGGATGAAGCTCCGCCACCTATAACTAACACTTACATTAACCCGCATTCTAGGTCTAAGCAAGGGACGAGGGAGGCCTGAGGCTGGGTGGTAAGAGACGAGACTTACCAACCCAATGTTACTATGATCAGCTACATCTGTTATGGGACCTTCAGAGTAATCACCAGAAATGGGGGTCGGGTGGGGCCTTAGAACCAAATCTGGTAGGGTAGTGGAGGAGGGGTCAGCAGTAACATGCTTTCGCCTATCCACCCTGCTGTGTTTAACAGATAGGGCGACCCGTTTTATACTGCAAGACGGCCGATGCAGTATGGAGTTACTGATGTTATGAGTATTCATGGTTGTATGTGGCCCGAGAGAGACTATCAGAACAGCCAGATCTAGACAGGAGAACGATTAGGGTCCTCATCCAAAGCCTTGGACCCCAACTCTGTACTGCAAACCAGCGGGTGAGTGGCAGTGCACCAAAACTGGTAATTTTAATGGAAAAAGGTTCCAACCTCCTTCCAAATGTCAAACCTGTGATTTGTCAGACCTCTGTCTATAGGCCTGCTTGGTGTAGGTGACTCTATCGGTGTGATGACCACACCGTCCAGTTTGACCCATTAGTTCATCGAGATGAGGAAACCGTCACACGGCGTCAAGGTCCAATCTCGTTGTGTTGGTACAGTTTGTTTTGGAGGAACACGCTATTTCGTTATGCTCCTTTGTAACGGAATGCTCGGAACTCCAAAGCTCCGACGTACATGGCCTCGAAATCGATTTCGTGTGCAATCAATAAACACTTCCGCATTAGCATTAAGGCCAGCCGCAATAGACAAAGACCTAATAATTCTTTCCTTCTGATGGAAAGTACTTTTGAAGAGCTTACCACAAAAGGTGTGACTAATTTGTATTCCTCACTTCGTTCGGTGAGCAGCCATCGTCAGTGAAAAACAGCACACGATCAATTACGTTTATATCGAATGGACCAGTCAGTTGCAGGAAATACATTGCTATAATGACTGCCAACGAAACGAAATCTGTTGCTATATTTGTTTGTACAAATACACAACCTGCAATAGATGTGGAGCTGCGATTAATCGGTAGTTTGTTCGATAAAGCACATAACGTCCCGGTGGATATTTCCCCACTCCGACGTTACCACGCACAATACTGGTGTGCAGGTTGTATTTGAATTCACAAAAGAATTGCAAAAGCAAAAACGGAATTTCCTGAACACTGAATGAGCAGGGTATGGTTACCATACTACAAAATGCCTACCGAATAAATGGAACTCTGTCGCATTGCATTAAAATGCGGATACTGAGTCATCCTGTCAGAAACAACTCTGGGCGGTTTTAATCTGCAGTGTGCTGCGGCTTTACGGCATTTGGTGCGCCTCCGGACAATGGCCGTTTAAGGAAACCTACTTAGTGCGTCTGCTTTGAATACACTGCAATGTTGATATCGGATAGCATTCTACTTAGTGACCGGATTTGTTTGCTTCTTTCAAACGTTCATGTCGATGTTTTCACATGACCATACCGTGTTTTTAAACTGATTTCGATCTGTTTGGACCCGTGAATTTCGATGGAAATCATTTGTGACCTCTGTGGCAGTTTTCCAACGATGAACGGTCCGGTAGTTCCGACGTTGAAGGCCTGTTTTGAGAGTGCTTGACAGGGTAAAACGAAGTATTCACGCCCCGCAATGCGCATACGGGCAAAGCGGGTGGGGAGGTCTCTCTACATCAAAAGCCAAACTGTTACAAAAAATGCTGCCGGCCTTATCATTCCTTCACCGTGTGCCAATCGGAACGATTTCAGGCGCACTGCCGACAGGCGACGACCTTCGTCAGCATCGCCACTTAACCTGAGTTGCTTGCGCCCACTCCATTTCTGTCTGTCTGTTCACGATCGGACACAGAGGCCGGCCCAGTCAGGCCTAAATTTCATCCGTCGGGACGCCTGTCTGTTTTCAATGACTGCGGATCACGTGCGTAGCCGCATGTTTGGTCTGTGAGTAACTTCAATCCGATTGGTTTAGAAATGCACGTAACCTATCTTAATCTGGCCAATCACAATACGGCCCAGACACAGCTCCGCATGTCAAACGTGACAAGCGTACCGCGTTGCATGCTCGGAAGGCCCGCTGGTCAGCGCAGTGAGTCATTTTTCTATCGTATTTGCTGTCAGTTGCAATGGTCTGATTTCTTTGGTCTGGTTCTCACCCCGTTTAAGACGCCTGTTGTTTTAGACGGCGCCTTCCCTATTTATGCGTTCCCTTCGGGCTTACTGTATGTGTGTATCCGTTGGAGTGGTTAGGATCCAGGTGGCGTTAACGGTGATCACATCACTTCAGCTTTGCAGACAGTTTGTAAAACGTTGATTATTCTCCGTGAAATCCGCCATACCATCGTACAAACGGTTGCTTTCAAATATCCGTTGTCTGTGAATGAGCCGTCGTTTTTCGTGTGATGTTGACGGCTGTCAGATGTATTTAGCCCACAGGGTCTGTATGTTCATTGGTCGAGTGGGGCATGATAGCCATTCATTTATCCTCAAAATTGCCACTGTGTATGGCTTTAAGTCGTTTTCTCTGGCTGAAATACCTAACCGGACGTTCGTTCGATGTGGTGTTGTGAGGTTTGCGCCGATGTTTTGTCCGCACCAGGATCTTGTCTCGAGCCGTGCCAACAGCCACTGCTGTGGTGTCAGCAACCTCTTGCGCTAATCTGTTAACAGTCGTTGGTTGTGTCTGAGCACCTCGTGCCGTCCGGATATTTGTGGTTTTAGTGGCTGATGTTCGCACTCATGAGTCTAGTTCGTACGGCGGCTGAGTGGCTATGGGTAAGCGCGGTTTGATAAAGTATTGCGAGTTTCATTCATGCGAGCCATCCTTATCTTCGTGTTTTGGTCTCACCGTTGCGTTGGTCGCCAGCTATTGGTCGTCTTTATTCCCTTCCGTGTTATCCTGTTGGAGCCAATGACAATGCAGTAATCATCCTAGAGTTTGAACTGATTTACTTCGTTCACTCGGGTCTGCTTTTTCATTACCGACCCTCGTTTCGATCGATCGGTGCTTATTCTAATAAGTCTTACTCCGCTTGTATTGTCTTTCCCACTGAATTCTGCCCTCTACTTATTCCTGTTGTATGTCGATGAGACTTTCTCTTTTAACGCGTAGCTGATGTCGGTGGTTCTCGTCGTTGCTCACGTTGCCTGGTTTGTTTGCTTGGTAACGCACTAGTGCAACTGTTGCAACTGCGCACGTAGCCCAACGAGAATCAATTAATCGTTTCAGTTGTCCTGGAAACTGTCTTGATTGACGGGATTGTGTAAAGTACAATCGGAACTAGTTTCTTCCAAAGTTAGGTCAGTCCCACAACTTTTAACATCTATGGCTTCAAGGTACTGTCTCACTGAACTTTGTGGTTTGCATCTTTAAGATCTTACGGCTGCACAAAGTGGTCACTAAAGACTGGTGATACGAAGCGTGTCGATTTTTGCTTCTAGTCGACCAGTGGGTAAGCAACCAGATGATGGGGAGACTTTCTCTGATCGTGGGGGGTCCGTCAGGTTCATTGATCGAGGCCCTGGAGATCCATAAATTCGGATGGTAACATCATGTATTGAGGATGCCAACCCAGTTTACCACTTCACACACTACGGGGTTCCCAGTTCAGTGACACAAAGTACCCAGACAGTCGACTGTTGAGTTGGTGAAGAGAAATGAATGCAGTCACCACTAACGTGCAAACTATGAATCGTGTCCGTCTCATGGGTTGCGGTGCTCGTTCTCCACTTTACCTGTGGTTGGGAGTATTGGGGTGTATGGCTGCTAATTGGTTTCTGTGGCATAAGTGTTGTTTGATTCGGTTGTCTGTGAGCTAATTTCATTTAATGGAACCAAGTGGTAAAAGCCACAAGGTTGCTGCTTTACCTGTACTGTTTTGCTCATATTGCAACTCGGTTGTTTGTTTGCGATGTGGACATCTTGGTTTTGATTGTCAGACCTTAGACCTAGTGGGTACTGGGACTTAGTTCCGTCATTCCACTTTTTCATCTTTAAATTAGGGTTTACCATAATCATGGCCACGTGGCAGTCATTCATCAGTGTCGACCGCTTTTATTTTGTTCCCGATACTGCCGTAGGTATTCGATATACCAAGGCACCGTAACACCTCACCCTGGTGACTACGTTCAGTGTTATCAGTTCACCCCTCCTACTCATTAGGCCTGTCTTGTGTGAGTGCATGGGATCTCCGCTGTCGTATGCAACGAGATGCGTGGGCTGTCAAATGAATGATTGGTTCCTTGTTAATCAATATCGAAAAGTTATGCGCACATTCAGTCCAAATGGTCTGACTCCACCTGTGACTACTCATCGCCTGGCGCCCCATGTCGCAGTCTACTATTACCCTGTGGGTCTCCGTTACCAGTGAAGTGTTTCTTCAGTGTGTGGATCTTCGACGTTTGTTGGACGACCATCGTCACAGTGTGTGTACAGCAGTCTAAGATTGGCATAGCTTGTGCAACTTCTCCGGTAATAGATCTAGTCCCAGGGAGCAGTCGTTTCTCTCTGCTAGCTGTCTTTTTCATGAACCTACTCCCATGCGTAACTCATGTCTTCCAGCCCATTTGACACACGCCAATGAGATATCCATCCTCCGATTTACTTCGATCTCAATACTACTGTGGTTTGACGTCATACAGTAGTCGTCGGTTAGTACTGGTTTGTTTGCCGATATGCCACTATATATATATATATATATATATATATATATATATATATATATGTTACATGGCCTCATGATCAGTGACCGTTGAAAAAATCTGCTGTATGTCTTTTAAAAGATGAATGTCCGCCTTTTAACCAGTCGCACCTTCAGCAGACAAGAGGAGCTCACATTAGGCANATGAGAGCGAAACTCGAGTCTAGTGCTTCTTTTCGAAAGAGGCTGGCTGGAAAGTCTATCCGAATGCGAACGCTGCGATCAAATGTGAGTGATGGTCAACTTGAAAATAAACCAAATCCCCGACTACTCATCAGTAAAAGAGGAGCTGTTGATTTTGTTTTTCAGCCAGTTGTGTAAAAGGACTGCTCGGAAATCTCGCTGTCCTCAGCACATAACTACTCCATGGCTTATAGGCGTTTTGGTTTTCAATATAGGCAACCCTACCACTGGGGTATTGTTGCGGGTTTCAGAAGGTGTCTACGGCATCTGTCGACCAACATTGTTGTGCCTTGATCGTCGTAGTACCTCGCGTTTTATGGGTTTGCTACTCTTCATCCAGGATGGAGAATGCGCTTTTCCAAAAACGATCAGACGCTGAGAGGTGAATTTTAGTGGTCCTGTTTACGCTCTATCTTCTAATAGCGGTTCAAACGCGCTGACAGGTGGGATACTTGATGTGTAGTATTTTTTGGGATTGTGCTACAGTTCTTTTAGTCTCATCTAGAGTCAGACGGAGTCATTCCGTTGACGATGACGCTTTGTTGTACTATGTTAACCGTCCCAACATACGTTGTCGTTACGTGTCCTCGATTTGTAAGCGAAGCTCATATGCTTAAATCGTGTGATCCTGCTATGCATTTCTCAATCGTTACCTGCGCATATTCACACGCCATTTTGCCATCGTCCTTAATCGGTTTAGTATATATTGCCTTTGTTAGCATGAAGTGTCCCTCGTTAAAACCAACCATCTCCCTAACAGCCTTCTGTTTACAATGTCCTCGGCGAACTCCTGTTATGCGCAGGTCGCCCACGGTGGACTCATTCCACTTCATACATCTGTTTCGGAAATTGTGCGTTTTTCAGTTTGGTCACACTTTAGACATTTATGACGCATGACGGCAATTGAAAGTGTTCAAATGCTTCACATGAAACTTGTCAAATGTATCACACGTTGGTCAAGAAGGTCAGGGTTATAATTGACTTCACTTTTTATCCGGAAAACTGTAGCCCGTATCCGTTTTAGGTTGCCTTCCTTATTACCAGTTGGTGACAGTAAACTGGATTGTGTACGTTTGACTGCAGGTTTTCCCTTGGAAACTCACCTGTCGCACACCATTTTCAGTCATGCCGCACAGTTTCCCGGTTTTATACCTTCGTCTTTAATGTTAATCGCTCTGTTTCAATCCAACCTGTTCCGTACGTCCCTGATCAACCACACTAGTTACACTTTAAAATTCGGGCATATGAGCAGACTCCGTTGCATGCTTATCATTAAAATTTTCTTATTCACATTCTTTCTCAATGCTACCTAAACTTATTTTAAACGACGTAAAGACTAAATTTCTCTCATGACAAAGTCTATCGTCATGGTGAAGCTGTGTTAAAGATAGCGCATTCTCTCTTCGTTCAATGGGAGACTTAAATTTGCGACTCTGATGCATTAGTTGGCGCATTAGGTCACAGCTTTCGCGACACAAGTGTTACATCAATCCTTACGCAACACATAGTTAACCATCGTGTTTTGCGCTCGATCGCACGTATCAGGTGGCACCAAAGAGTAAGCAACGAAACGGTTAGGAAGCGAGCATATGGTAATGACTGCCAAGCAGGTTATTTTGCTGAATACTTAGGTTTGCACGGACTTTGATGGTTAGGCCATGTGCTAAGGATGCGCGCTAGTCGACTACTACATCGAGCACTGCTTGCCAAGGTTACTGCCCACTAGTGTAATGTGCGAGGTGGACAGGTGTAGAGAAGTGAAGTCGTTCATCAGGGGGTTGGCCACTGTAGGTCGGGTTCGTCTCCCGGGCTGGGGATCTCGCGACTCTCAGATTAGGTGGCTGGAGTCGCTAAGTGAGAGGGCGGCTGATGGAGCTCATTGGCGTGAATGTTGTTGTTTGGCCGAGTTGTCTGTGAAGTGAGTGCATTTAGTGGCACGGGGTAGTGAAAGCCTTGAGGCAGCCTTGTTGCTGATGATGCCTTGCTTTCACCTATAGCTCAGTTGCTTGTTTGCACTGTGTACGCACCTTGATGTTTGGTGGTCGAATGTAGACGTAGCTATTTTCTAGCAGGTGTGTCCCCTTCCCTTCTTTCTTGTCTCTTCCTGGAGAGAGCTTGCTCTTTTCTTCGTAGTATTGTGATAGTGAAGCATAACCGAGAATCACGGGTGTATTGTTATCTGTGGTGGTGATGATATTCCATAAAGTAAATCCCGACTCTCCATTTGAGTGTTCGGAGCACAGATTAGTCAATAGATGGTTGTACAGTGGATCGAGCGCGTATACTTCATCTTCATATAAATCTATCTGAATGCGAACGTTGCGATCAAATGTGAGTGATGGTCAACTTGAAAATATATATATATATTTGTTTGATAACGGACCCTAGGGTGGATTTGAAGGGTCACAATAAATCGATAACTAATGACTGTGTGCCCCTTTTAATCACTGGATTGACGCTAATTATTTTTGTCTTTTCGTGTGCATGCGCAAGAACGTTGTGCGGGGACAGACCGTTGGAAATCGCACTGTCCCCTTTTGTCCAGGTGGGTAAATGAGCTGTAGATCAGTATACTTATGTACATTATAGTTTTCACTGATAATCAACGTGAGTTATGGTTAAGTCATCAAGTGATCTTACCGCGCTTTCAACACAATGATGTCACACCAGAATTTCAGTGCGCACCCGTTCGAAGATCACATTTCGATTAATACAGTGGAACAATTCGAATGGCAGATTGTCCAGCGACGTAAAACCCTATGATCACGCATCAGACTTCCATCATAACTCGCATCGTTTTACCACATGAGGTTTGCATAAGCACAGAATCGCTGCCTAATGTAGATTAAACTGAACAAATTAACGATAATTATTTATTGAAACGTAGCTGAAATAATAGCAGCCTCATCTTTTGGATGAGACAAAATTTTACAGCCACCACAAGTTGCTGTTGTACATTTGGGCTGGCGCGTCAGATCAACGTCAGCCGATCATGTGAGTGCCGGAATCCTTGAGGACTGAATGTGCGTTGTCATCGCGTCGACACTGCAATTATTGGGCCCAGTGACAGCAGTCGGGGACGAATATGTCGTATTCAAAAGACCTTTTTGCACTTTTGCATTTCCGTTGTTTACGTTCTGTCACGAAGAGGCGAAGTGAAAAGAACGGACGAGGGGGAAGCCATGTTTTCACAATGTACGCTGGAAAAGATGTGATATTATCCTGCTTGCAAAGTTACTGAAGAGCAACACGAAATGGCCCGGCGTCTGAATATAACACTTGGCATTTCGCTTAGCGTACAGAATAACCGGTTCATTGACGCCAAAGACTGAAAATGCCCTCCATACAATCAAGTAGCGTTGGTCGTTTGTGTATCGACTGAAACACGCTCCTCTCTTCTGAGCTTCATACCAACAGCGCGTGGACGTGCTAATACAGATTAATTTTCCTCCATCACTGAAGCGAACGAAATGTCACTGCTGAGTCCAAGACCACGATCTTCACGCCTTAGTAAGCAATGATATGCCTGATGATGATTCAGTGAACCAGTCTCATTCACTTTCTCATACTCAAACCACGCGATGTTGTTTGGCGTTCTCTGCACAGCTCACACTTAATTATTGAGGTTAAGTGTTGGTGTGATCTCGGATGCACTTGGGGTTGCGTTTGCCACGAATTACCACCTGTCTCGCTTCGGTAAAAAAAAGTGCCTCTTCGCCTGGTCCGCACACTGTCCATGTGACATTTCCGAACACAACGTGACAACTTCGAGGTATTGGAATCTCCCAATCTATCCGCGTCTGCGTTAAATTCTGTTCTCTTTCCAGAACCTCGTCCTGAAATTACGTTTACAGGATCGATGCGAAAAAAACGATCTCAGGACTTAGCCATACGACACTTGGGTCACGGGCCGAACACGGGCAGCTTGGTCTGATAACTGCGATAGTTACTGGGTCATAACGCGCCACTGGTTTTCGGAGGGCCATGTTTCTGTTTTTGGAAAAAAAACCGGCTGACTGATCGAGTAACTGTGGTTGTGGCGGTGAGCGTCAGCCACGTGCGCCCGAAATTTGGACCATAGAGTGACATCCGCACAGGCCCGAAGTACTTGTTGCAGCCCAAGTTGAATCTGGGCTCACCATCGTACTTGACCAGCCCATGTCCAACCAGCGCCTCGTCAGTTTAGGGATATCACAACTCGGGTCGACTGAAATTTTGGGTTGTGTCCTTGTACTGTTCACCGCACGATCCGTACTTCATGGATGTTTGTTCGAGAGTTGTTTCACATAGGACGAACATGGGTTAATACGATTAACGCCAGGCCATGCGACCGTCCTAATTTGTTAGTACAAAGACAGTCCCTTCTAGGAATCCACTTTTGCTAACTTGTGTGAATGTAAGTTGAGATGACACTCACTTGTTCAAGGCTGCCGAGGATTTGCGTTGTTTGTGAGCAGCGATATTTTGAAGGAATGTCGCGACTAAATATTTCCAACCCGGACCGATCGTCCATGGTGGACGGAGAAGTCGAAGGCAGCCGTCCACCAATAACTGTCTTTTTTTACCCCGATCCCCGATGTGATAAAATCAGCAAAAGTGCTTTTCACTCGATCTAAAATTGTGGCCTTGAGCGCCACGTGGAGGCGGCAGCACCTGCTCAGCTGATCACTTAGTCAGTCTCATGAATGGCGTAAGGTGCACCAAATCTAACCGGGCTTTCTGGAGTCGGTATGCTTTACCTCTAGCATCCCTGCTCAATCCGATTAACGAATAGGCCATAGTTTCCTAAAAGACGGAAGGTGAACAGCTAGGCTCTGTTATGCGCTGATTAACTACCAACCGATACTGACATTCGCATGCTGCTCACAGAGCTCCTTTATCAATCCTAGGTGAATTAACCGAACACTGCATTTTGTAAATTTTAGGCTTATCTCGGCATACAAAAGATCAGAGTGCAAGCCGCCACGTCTAGGTTGAATTCCTTGTTTGACACAGCAGCCTATACACGGCATTGTTTCAATCTTTTTTCAGTGTCGCATGTTCTGTTGCAGTTCGTTTCGTGTACAGGTAGACGAAGCACCGCTGGCCTGCTGTACTGTAACGAATACATTCAGCCTTTCTATTTCATTCTCATCTTATTTCTCCCCAACATTCGAACGGTCACCTACAGTATAGTTCAGTGGTCAGTCAACGATATACCGATAGGACATTTCGCGTGTCATGTCCAGGCACACTCATTTGGTGCTAATAGTAGTGGATCTTGATCCAATAGATCGCACAGCCGTTGAATTTAATCCTCCGAAAAAATTTCCCTTCCGCATCTCTGTAGTCTTTTCTTCTGCCAGCGGCTGCAGTGATTCTATGTTTTACTGTTGATGCCTGGGTTCTCAGCCTGTTGCACAAACTCCGACCTGTTGTTGCCGCTTGTCTCATCATGCCGTTTTCTCTGGCTCAAATTAACAACAGCTGGTGACTCTAAGCCCGCATTCCGTTGCGTTTCACTTTCATATTAAAGGGACACATACAAGGAATACCGTAACACCGTGGCTGTTGGCGAACACAAGAGGATTAATGCATTCTACCGGTTCAAAAAATACGGAACCCAGGTTCCAAGAAATGACGGTAGTCAACAACATGTCCGGTTGAGATTTGCTGAATTTGTCCATACAATAACTTGCCCATGAAAATTCTGATGGAACATGAGACTCGCGCTGTTTATGCACGCCGCGGCAGAATTGTGCGGCTGTTCCAGGTTGCTATAATGCTCTTCGGCTTATGGGCTTACTCAATGAACTGAGGGCAGTTTGTTTTTCATCACCCCGTCAATATTACAAATGCCAAGTTACATTGCGAGTGACGTGGGCGTGAATTTTCGTAGCATTGTGGGCACGCTAACAAGGAGGATGTTGCTAAAATTCGAGGAGATGCAATGCACATCGACTCAAAACTAGGATCCATGGCTAGAAGACAGGCGACGCTACTGAACGGATGTTGGGTAAGATTGAAAGAAGTGCAGGCACGGATGAGACGCAACTGGAGGTGTGTTAGATATTCACCATCAATATGCAATTACTGCTGAGAAATATCGGTTCAGCTGTCCGTTTCGTCTAGCCTGACTGTTAACCTCGTTTGATTAATGTAAGGGTGCATTTTACCCAGGTGATTATCATTTTCAAAATCTCGGCTTCATCTGTTCACCGTTGGATCTTGATTGCTTTACAATCATATGGTTCATCTCGCCTCCTCACCCTCATGTCTTGCTGGTCACAGTGGCTTTCCATTTACACCTGCAATTTGGCCAGCCGCGTACTCCATTTTCCCGCTATCTGCATTCCGAACACATGCCACACGATAGTTCCTCGATCGTTGTCGTAGTAATGGGAAATGAGTAATTTGGCGTGCTAACCTAATGGATTCTTCCTTGCCTAAGCAGCGAGAGGTTAGACTTTGTGCAGCCCGCGGTAAATTGACAGAAACGGTCTACTTTGTTTAGTTGACTCCTTTACTAAACGATCTGGCACGATGGTTGTTCTTAAACTGATTAGGATACCTAGAAAATATTGTCATAATTTTCGTGTACTCATTTTTGCCATCAAGCATGGCTATTATGTTCCCAAATTTCTTGAATTTCATGAGTTTTTCTCAGTGGGTAATAGAAACAAACGGCTCAGCTTGGTAATACCAGCTCTCGCACCTTGATTTAAATCAGTAGTCGCTAATTCACTCAAATCGACAAAAAAATACGCGTCTCTGAGCAGAACCACCAGTGTCCTTGCGTTTAACTTGCTTACAAAAACCGATGCTTTCGAGAAATCGGACGATCGATCCACTCCATGCCTTACTGGATTTCCTGCTGATTCATCGGGACAACCCTCAGCATCCTTCTACTGTTCAGATCGGGTAGCTTTTCTGATAGTAATTCTTGTGCAACTCTTGTCGAAACGGCAGTCTACGGAAAATTCATTGCCTTAGAACGCGGGTCCCCATTCGCGACCTGCCACTTCAAAATGAAATGTGATGTCCGCCGGATAAGTCTGTCCATTTCGCTTACCGAATTTACCAAGACCGATGTCCCAGTCTAACACATCTTTCACTCCTTGATTGTTTTAGAAGTGCATTTCTGGTGTCGCAACGTTTAAATCTCATTAAAATCGGATCAGTTACCCCGGGGTTATGATCGAATACTCACCTTGCTGAATAAAATGTTAGACAGGGGCTCGGCGCAATCTAGACTTGACAAGCACGCGGTTATCACCCAAAAATTATTGCATCATTACGTTTCTGTACTCGCTTCTCAGTATCGATCACTTGGGCGGTCTTCGGTGGGTAACAGCGATTGTTTGATTTGTTTGTTTTCACATGAGTCTACACATTCTTCACGGTTTCAATTGACAGCACCATTTTCCGGTTGAACAAAAAAGAACGACTCAGTCAGTATATTTTTGCCCTATGAAGCACGATATCCTCCTGCTCTTGTGCTGCCATCGAGTTGGTCCACATGTGGTCATGATTACGACACAGATTTTCCTACTCATGCTGCTGGCAAACTCTGTGATGTGCTTCTGATTCTCCAGCTGCCTTATTTTCTGAAGCAATGCACATCTGTTTATGGTGTTATAACTGCAAAGGACGCTGGACCCGCGAATTTGTGTATTTAATGAACTCCTTCGCAAGTTTTGTGAAAACACCGGACAGCGAAAGCATACACTCATTCGTATGGCCGGCCTGTATCCGCACACACTGGGCAGCAGTGTATTGTCGTTCATCTCGGCGACACGCCCTCCATAGTGCATACACTCGATTCGGAGTCGTTTCTGGTCCCTCGTCTTCCTGGCGTTGAGATTTGCTTTTTAGTTCCCGCATGTACGCACGATACTACTCCCAAAGGTGCATGTTATAAGGCATTGCTAAGTTAGACGCTAGTCCAAAGTATAGGATAATCTCTGACGATGAAGAATCGGTGATTTGAAACAGCTTTCACACGAACATCTCGCGAGCCTTTTTTGTCATCATAAGGGACGTAGGCTCCCAACAGTCCGCTTGTGACCTCTCAGAGGCGTTCATGGCGCACCTTTCATCTTGGCACTCACTCAGAGCCTTTTCAAAAACTTCGTCTTGAAAATTATATATGTCAGCCTTCCAGCAGACTGTTTACCTCTCAGGTTTTTGTAAGTTTGAACGGCAAGCTCGACAGAATTACGCCGAAGTTAACGCAGTAGTGATAAAACAAATGAATGACATTCAACACCCTCATTTTATCACTGTTGAGAGATGGGCAACAGCAGTAGCAATTACAACTAACTGCCTCACTTTTACCTGGATGGCTTCACATTTTCCTGGTGAACACGTATTTAATGACGCGGGGCAATGAAAGCCGTAAGAAAGCTGTCTCACTGATGACGCCTTACTCTCACTTGCAGCTCGGTTGTTTGTTTGCAAGGTGTAGGCACCTTGATGTTGAATGTCTGAATATGGACGTAGTCATTTTCAGTAGTTAAGTCCCTTCCCGTCCCCTTCTTTTTTCTTTCTTCCTATGTAGGGTTTGCTTTTTCTTCATAATTGTGTGGCAGTTAAGCATTGGTGTGAACCACTGATGTATTGCTGTCTATGATGATGATGGTGAACACGTGTGAGTGTGCCGATGCGAGGCTGAGAACCAGGCGCTTTCATATCTGTTCTGTACCGGATAAGCCATACTGGCCGTCCCTGTTCGCGTCTTCGTTCGGCCGTGCGTGATAATTGTACACGGATCCGTGTGCGTACATCGACCTTTCTTTACTCGGTATGTGCGTCAACCGATGGAGTGTTTTAAAATATCCGCACCAAATTTAGTACGAATGAAGAACAGTTTGGGCATCGTGTTTAACATGTTATTGAGAAACAGATTGAGAATAACACAACGTTACGAGCAAGTTGTAATGCTCTACATTTCAACCACCTCGGGTGGCCTTCCTCATGAGTGTTGTAATCGAATTTCGAATTTGGATGACGAGGAACACACTGTGAGAGTACTCTGATGTTATTGCGTTCAAGAATGTTAGGTTACACTTATCTTTTTGTCGAAAAATTCCATTAGAAAGAGAGGTAACGGTGAGACGAGCAATTGTTTTCCTTAGTTTTTTTCTCAAGCCAGTGCAGTCGCAGGGGTTCCGTTAAAACTTGTCATGAGACAAACCGCAAAATCTATGAAACGATTGCTAACGCGTGACAACATTAATAGCGATTGCTGGACTCCACATGAATTGTTAGACCTGGATCGCGTGCTGCTACGCCATACTATCAGGGTCGAGTGTTTGTATATGGTTAGAGTGGTTATGATTTATCTGCGTCCACGGGAGTTGCAAGGTTTGGGTTACGTAATCTGATTGCGATCGATTTGCACTAGAAAACCCGTTCATTTCAGTTACACTCGCACACCACACTAGCACAAGGCCCTTCATTGTTCATTTTCCTTTCACTTTTGTACACTGTAGTATGCTCGCGGTATCCCCACTAATGAGCACTGGTTGCAATGAGTTTGGCAACAACGGAGTGGTCTGAAAGTAAATTGAGGTCACCGCATGAATTCAGCACCTTTGGTTACGTTTTTCTCCAGGTACCATCTGAGTCCAACTAACTCTCTGTCGTACACTGTCAAACGAGCCAGACAGCTTGGCGCCCATTTTCATCTCCCGCTACTAGTTTGTGCACAGTCTGTAATAGCTTGCGGTTCAGTTTGCTCGGTCTTACCCACCACGTTTGAAGGGTACTTTCGTAAAGGTCGCCAACGTGACTAGTCAAGCAGACTCGTGCCATCTGATCGATGACAACTCTGATGCAACCGTCCTTTGGACAAAAATAGCTAACCTGAGTCACCTTTAATGTGGTTCGCTGTTCTCAGGGCTAAACTTCGAACCTATTAACGATCAGTTGCCACCGCATTTGGTTCATTTGAAACTGAAATGTCGTAAAGCATTATGGTTTTTTACTACCGTGCGGAAGTTGTTCTGTTTATCGTAACCTGAAGTTTTGCCCACGTTGACTATTATTCCTGTGTTGCCACTCATCGTCACCACAATCATCATCATCAGTCTTGAACTTGACCAGAAGGTGCTGTGGCTTGAGTCCACACTCATCTGAACCGTGACGTGGAATATCTTAGTACGAAACGTTACTGCAAAGGTTTCGAAAAACTAGTAAGCGGGGAATAAACGGAAGAACCAGAAGTGGTATGGATGCAGGTATGCCGTTGGCTGTCGAACACTGCCATTTCGGATAGCGTATCCAACCAGTTATTTGAGTGATCACAAGGACCCCGGCCAAGCAGACAATTTGCTCAGTGGAGCAATCTGAGCCTTCGTATTTCGTGCCCACGTTGTTGTTTGACCGCCACGCAATTTCACCAAACTGTTTTTGGTCCCAGCATATAATGCCCGGTATGAAAAACGTTCAACTGGCATACGGAGTACGTGATCTAACCATCGCAGGTTGTGCAACGTGAGCAGTTGACCAATTGACCGTGCATCATGAGCGTTCCGGAATACGCCCTGATGAATGGCTATGTTGCCCACGACATCAATCCACTTAGCGTGGGCTAGTTGGCGGACAACGGTGGTCAAAAACAAGCCTATTGACACTTTCGTCGCCAACAGGCCATGTTGCTGAACCATAGGACAAAACGGAACACAATCATTATATACCCTTCCTTTCACCGACAACCGAACATCTTTTCGACGCCACAGATGACGCAGGCTGGCAAAGGCAATTCGTGCCTTCGCTATCCCCGCTGATATCTCATCAGCAATATTACGAGCTGGCGAGTATGAAAGTGAAGACAGTCTCAAGTAAATTGTCTGCAATCAAGAAGGTAGGAGTGGGAACGCCCAAATCTCAAAGAAACACTGTACTTTGAAGATGTGAAGCACATTCCGTACAAACCAGTCCGGTCACTCACCTTGCTCAGCATGGTCTGCATGTCTTCGGCAGAAAGGCTAAGTAAGACAACTTGATCCGCATACTCCAGATCGGTCAACCTAGTGCCAGGAAGAAGCTCAACACCAAGTTCACTGGACTCCTCGGGTGCACTTTCCGCAATGTCGTTCATGGCTGATTTACCTCATGATGACACTTGGCGTGGAACTCTTTGTTTACTGTAACATTTCCAAGGTGAATTAGGCTCATGGTTATGCTACTGTGTTGTTGCGAGCATGTACCTTTCCGTTCGTGTTTTAGAACACTGGATATCCGCCATTTACTTTCCTCCGCTCTATGGTCACTGTGCTTAGCTGAGGATAAGTATGTTTAATTCGTTACAATTATTTTTTTCAGATTATGCTTGAGGGTTACTATTACATTAAATACAAAATGGCACCAGATTTTAAGCAGCCTGCCAGCTAAGGCAAGAGATTTTCCGGCAAATGTACACGCGTGCAGAAGGCCATCTAACGATGTCGTTCACGCTATCTCATTGGTTCTAGATAATTATACTGATATCTTCGCCAAATTTCATTTACCAAACCCAATGGTTTTCCTTAGTTCAACCGGTACAGCTGGGTACATCGAACTCCATTCGGCTCGTTGGAAACCTGTAACCAGATTTTGCCCGTCCTACTGCTCGTCCTGGACCGTTGCTTACCTTCGTAGTGTTTTGTGAACAAACTGTTTCAACTTGTCTTCTTTTCCTTTTTGGTCGCATTGGCTTAAACGAGCAGCTCCATTCGTTTTTAGTGCTCGTGCCACGTTTTTCTGTTCGCCCACAAACGTTAATTCAACGTGAGTGAAACACAGCCCAAGCGGTGACGTAATTCCCCTGCAAACGCAAACAAATACGACCCGGCTAGCACGGCCAGCTGTCTGACCTTTTATTTACGCACTGGATAGCGTGGTTGTCCAGTCAGCTAATGTGCGTACGTGTGAGTGCTTTTGTGCGGGATTGTGACTGTGATGTGTTTGTGTTCAAACTTGACAGCCACGACGTGCTCATGCATTTGTAAACGTAGGTCACATTGGAAAATGGGTCATCACGTGACTCGTCGATTTAATTTGTCTCACTGTCCTGATTTACGTGATTGGATGTCGGTTGTTCAAACGTATGAAATAAGATTTAGCAGCACTGTTGCTATGATCGCTATTATTATTATTATTATTATTATTATTATTATTATTATTATTATTATTATTATTATTGTAGCAGTCGATGAGCGCATACACACCACAAGTTTACTCTTCTCAATTTTGCCTTTCCTGAAAAGTTTTCAGCTGCTTCTCATCGTTTTTTTGCCAGTGTCACTCAACCATGGAGATGGGACTTACACGAGACAGAACTAGGCACGCACTGTGCGCCCGCGCTATAGTGACCAGAGTGCACACCTCGAGCACAAAGATTGACACCACTCTGTATGCTCTCGCATTCCACAGGCATGTCCGGCACTGGATGCGAATGGGAATGTTTGGATGGACATTAGAGCCACATGCCGGTTGAGCCCGTGGTCTGTGGTGGGATTCTGAACTTTCGACAGTTGTAACGTTCTAGCTTCGATTACACGTTATACTTGAAAACCAACCTTGTGCAACCTGGAGACACTGAGGGACTGAAGTAAGGATTCCTACGATAGTCCTGTGAAAGGACACAACACGAACGATCATGAGCCAAAGACCCAGTAGGATATGCATACGACTTACGCAAACAAAAGTCAAAATAGTGCCAACAACACGGCAGAATGCTGCGTTACATAGTTACTGGTTGGGAATGGCGCGGAAGAACTAACACTGACGTTTATAGGCTGAAGGCGATCAGAAAATACCAAAGTATCTCGGGACTGTAGGTAGTCACACTCAATTTTATCACCTCTATTTTGTTGTTCAGTTCAACCCTACCTTTTTCAATTGTTAGTGAGTATCTAGCTGTGTTCCATTCTGGTCAAACAGGTCTTATTTTTGCTCATCTGTCCTTATTTTGCTCACTTTCAGCCCCGTAAACTCACAATCGCCGCCTCAACTGACTGGCACACACTTCAATGACCTGGGTGGTAACGCAACAAGCATGATTGATAAAGCTTCTTCAAACTGTAATGAGCAGCTATCCGATGCAATTGCCCCAGTTGTGGTTTCCGGCTCGAAGCGGTCCCTGTCAGACAATTCAAAACCAGTGAAACAGGAGACCAAGCCTAGGTTGTCACAAATAGCCAATGTAGCCAACGATTACGCGCGCCAACAGCAAATGTTCGGACTAACGGGGTTACCCGTCAAGCGAAAACGTGGCAGGCCTCGTAAATACACCACTATAAATATGATTCACACAGCCTGCTCGCGCTCGGTCCCTCAGCCAACTGCCCCTCAGGCACGTAATAGCATGCCCACCGTCCCCTTTTCATATTCCGCTAACATCCCCGGAACACTGTCCTCAGTCTCAGGGACAGCTCCCGCTATTCCGAGCTCCACTGTGATGCCGACCTTGTCGATTTACACGCCCCTTACGGTGGGTGCTCCTCTTCCTGGTCTTTATTCTACTACTGGCCTCCTGATCCCCAGTTCCGCGGTCTCGGTGTGCGGCGATCAGGCACATGCTATTCCGTCTCTTTCACCGGCCACATGGAATCCAGATTCAACTTCCACCAGTGGGACCGTGGCGACTAACATTTCTAGTCAGCACTCAGGCAGCACCGAACCTGCTACCGTATCCAGATCCCCTACCGCCTTCGATTCTGCATCACTCTCAACCATGGACAATCAACCCACTAGTATGCCAAGTTTGTCTGCTGTTCACTCCTCTGCCTACGATTTCTGTCCTACAAACACTCTACATAACTCTGGCCCTTGCACAGATTCTGTGCTAAGTGGATCAGTCAGCCTACCAGCTTGTCCTCCGGATTCGTTCCCCGCGCCGCCTCTCCATCGGCTCGCCGATTCTTCCACTTTGTTTCCTGGTTGGTGTATGGATCCTGTGGCAACGGGATCTTGCATGCCCATCAATCCAACTGCTTTCTGCGTACCGCCACATATGTATTTAGATCCGCCCCGATACTCGGGGCTCCCCTCCTCTGCGTTGGATCAACTTTGTCCACCTCGCATATCCTTGGATTCAATGGATACGCGTTCGGATGATTTGGATCTGTTGGGTCGGCTGTTGCCACAAACCCAAGCAGCACTGCGAGCATCTAAAGTAGCCGGTCTGGCTGGGCCGCATGTTTGGAATGTGGAAATGGTGGGCAGTTTTGTGAGCACACTCCCTGGTTGTAGACAGTTTGCTACGAAATTCACGGATAATGTAAGTAAAGGGACTGTACTCCGGTATTTTGCCCACTTTTAACACTCCTGTCTTTCCGCAACCCGGCCAAGTTGAACCCTGTCGAAGCGTGGTTCCTCTGTTTGTTATGACACTTCATGATGTGTGCATTCAGCAAGAAACGATACCTTGACAAGTTCACGAGCTATCTTGCATCTCAAGCTTGATATGCAAGATAGCTCGTGAACTTCATGATGTATTTAGTATCTGCAGTAGTCTAAACCTGCGCCACTTCTTGATAACGAAAAGGGGAGAAACTGAAGACTGCTTTATCATTCAAGCAAGGACCTAGTTTGTACGCCTCAGAGAATTCGTTGCTGTGTGACATTTAAGGTCACATGCTACCCGAATACTATAGGTTCACTCAGATTCAGAAAGATACAGGCACAGCTACTGAGCTCGATCTCTCGACCGCGTGATTAGTTGTCGTTATTGTGTGCTGATAAAGCTTCATTACATCTTCCTAAGTTCATACGCTAATAAGTACGTTCATGTAACAGATAAAGTTCACTGATTCGCGAGGCGATGTTATACTACATGGTTGCAGCTGTTTATTTGCTTTTTTAGCATATTCATGAGGCCAGTTCTCGTCGATTCACAAGACGATCCGTGGACCCACGCGATGTGTATCATAGGATGTGGTCATGATCACATAGACTGTTCAGGATGCTTCTGTACACCTTAATTGGTAGTCTGCGTTTTGGCGAACTGTTTATGGAAGCTGTTTTGTAGCATGTCCAGGTGCCCACTGACTGGTTCGCTGCAACAGTGACTAAAATTTTGGAATAAATTTTCACAAAAAATCTGAAAAAGTAGTTAGAAGATCTAGCTATCTTTTGGAAGTGAACAGTGTTTTGTCGGCTAGTGTTCCGAATTTTCGTAATTTCAAAGCAGACAGCGGTTCATTCGAAAATGCTGTAAGAACAGTGGGGCGAAGTGAATCTAAGACTACTTGCTGATCGAGTAATTGTCTCAGTATTTGAAGGACGATACTTTTTAGTACTTCGAAGTTGTTCCTTCGATTGGTTCCACCTGAAGCAACTCGCTCGAAAGTCTGACTAATTTGACACTTGAATCTTATTACTACCATTCTCAATAGGTATATTTCGAGTTTCATCATGCTTCTGAACAAGTCTGGAAGTTCTTTTCGGAATCCCTTTTTTCTTATTCGATAAAAAGCTGTGCTGTAATTATGAAAATTGGTTATGTGATATATATCTGTGACCTTGGACTCTTTCGCCGTCACTAGCGTGACCTCATGGACAATTATTCTTCACCTGGCTGTTTTCCCTCAGCCCGTCTGGCCATAGTTGTATGCGACAAGTTCGAGGCGCTAGTCGACAGGACTGTCCAAATCAACACAATGTGCAAACCTGACTTCTGCATGTAAGTAGGCGAACACGTTAGGGGAATCTCTACGGATATTTGATGCTTTAAGCTATCAGTTTGCTTCATTCATACTAGAAGTCGTATTTGACCACCTGCAAATAGTGGAAGTTTGTCATTTAGGCACAACCATTCACAATGCATACTGGTGAGGGTGTTACACAGTAATACTGAAGTTATCGTGAAAGCCCATGCATAGAAATTTCCGTGATCCTTGGCGGCCTAACCAACCACCGGTTTGTCTCGGAGCATCGTCCACCAAATTACGCTTCTGCATTCTGGTTGACCCGGGTCACCGGAGAAAAATGAATGTAGGTGTGTTCCGAACATCTGAACTGAAACTGATTCTGACGAAAGTAGGTATATTGTGTTCCGTTTGAACGGACGAGTTTACACTCACTCGGCACAGCGCACGGGCTCTGGCGGCAAATTAATAGTGTGATCGATGACCAAATCGGAGGCACGATTATTCCAGCACTGTGGAATATCTGGATGTGATGGTAAGATCGCCAAAACCCACAGCTATAGGATTGAGGACAACACGGGTGAGCGGACACTCAACGAAATCGGGTAGACGGGCGAGAAATGACAGGCAAAAGACCACGACAGAAAGCGTCAGCCACACGCACAAAACCAGGTAGAAGTGCACACAGCGTTTAAATGGGAACTGCCGCTGTGTTGTGGACTGGAATTCTTGGTTCTTAAGAGCGAGCACGCGTGGCTTAGGTACGTACGAGTTGGACGATCATGATCGTGCATTATTGAACGACTCTTTGCTACCATAGCATGCGGACACATCTATATATGAACAGCGGGTTTTTCGGTTAGGTACGTTTGCTTTGAGAGCACAGTTAGGTGCACCCATTCTCAAGTCGCTTATGCTCCCGGTCAGTTTATTCATCATACCGATGAATTGAGCGGGTCGAAATCAGAGTTATTTTCTGCTTGTCGACTTTTTCTGCGACCTTGTCCAATATTTGCTAGTGTTTTGACGAAGGGAGCTGTAGGTGTACGTTCAGCTCGGGATAGCTTAACGGTGTTTTGCTTCCAACTCGGTGTTTTTGTCGTCTAACGAACGTTGGGCAACATGACCACGGACATTGCGCTTTTCTGCAGTTCATATGGCTATGAACGCAAGCGGTTGAGCACTGAGAAACACTCATGATACACCAGTTCGCAAACCAAGTAGGTTGCTCCTACGTTGTCGTGCTTTATATTGAGAGATGACAGATCGATAGTTATGTATCTGATCAAGTGACTGTGGTTTTGTTCCCTGTAGGATAACCTCTAGCGGCCCAAACGATTATACAACCCAAGACTTTGGGTTCAAAGTGACGCGAGTAGCCGTCCTAACACACGAAACTCAGTGCGTGCGTGACCACCATGTTGCGTATAGACTGATGTTTCCTCGTCGATTAATAATGTAGTCACCATCAGCCAGAACAATCAGTGGCATTTTTAAGATAATGCTACCAAAAATACCATTGACACGTGTACCTTCTGCAGCATCTATGGTCTTGACTTGTTCCCTCGTCGACCAGTCCCTGTGATCTTTTCATTCTTCTTCCAACCTAGATCTTATAGCTTTATTTCCTTAAAAGTTTGTCAGTCTTCAGACTGTTGCAACCGCACAGGTTACAACCGATAAGGGACCTGTAATGAACTAAGCATTAATAGTCGTCACTTCTAGGACGTGCATCGTCAATTATAGGTCCGTCTTTAGCCAACACTGTTTATCTCAGTACTCATTAGCGAATTTGACAGTGTGATGTATTGTACAGGTGTTTAGTGCCTGTCTTAACTGTCTCTTGTCTCACCTAAACTCAGTGCCCGTAAAATCACCATTTGTAATCCTGGTAGCCTATACCATGAGGTTAACGAAGCACCCCTTTTTTCTCATCTACAGGAAATTGATGGCGCTGCTCTATTATGTCTTGAGCAGCATGACTTGATGCAGATACTCGGTATGAAGTTAGGGCCTGCGGTCAAAGTTGCCGGCGCAATCCAGACACTGCGTCGTAATCTGATGGCCACTCCGGTTTCAGAACTGGGTCCGGACCACACTGGAGCTCTAGCGGCTGCCACGTCTTGCTTCAGCACCAGTCGCCTGAGTTGCTCCGCAGCTTCTGATTTAAACCCGTCGGGTAGCACTGACAAGATCCGTTCCAAGTCCGATACTGGTCGCGCCCCAACCCATAACGTCACCTCAACCGGGGACTCCCGTTAATCAGAGCATGAATTCGCTCTCCTCCACAAGGATTGTCACGGTTTTTTTCCCGAGTTCCATCCAAATCCGCATCCCGTACGATCATATCAGCCGTTAATGTGTCAACATGTGGATGCACACTAACCCGTTTTCTCGTCTGCGTGCCTTTGAACTGCAGAAGTGATGTGTGTGTGTGTGAATTGAAAAACCGTTCGCCGCGAATGCTCAGAGTAACATATTTTTGATTTCTCTTCATTCAGTACACTAACCTACTCATACAAGCACTGTATCTTAGTTATCGTCTGTTTCGCACGCGCGTGCGCGCGCACCCACCTACACGTCTGCGCACTACCTCTTTCTCATAGTTCTAGTTTATCTCGTGCCTTTTTTGTGTACGTACAGTTCCTCGTCTTTGTTAGGAGACTTACCTGTTTCGTTCCTCACTGTCTGCCTTCCTCGCTGCCTATTTATCACGATTCGTTCCGGTTTTAAGGCGTTTCTCCCTCTCTGCGAACATCCCTCCCTGTCATTTTTTTACCACTGCTGGAGGAGATGTTGCAATATAGCTTTTGTGATAGGTCTGACTAGCCGTCATCCCGACCCGCCCACCGTTTTCAGTTTCCCTGTCTCTTGACCCTTGTGCCATCTGCATCGATTCTGCGCAGCTGTTGGCGGTTTTGGCGCCCTCATTGTTCTCGCACCGTCTCACTGAACTCTGTAGCTTCTCCTTTCATTCGGTGTATCTAGGTTATCATCGTTCCGATGCGCTCTCCTACTGTGCAAAGTATGTACACATGCCCAAGCGCACTCGCCCACCAGGTCCGTCGAATGACGACAAGCATTCCAAATCATATGTGACCGCGCTAGGTTCACCCACCACGATCACGATACTTGCCCTCATCTGAATACGCGTCGCAATTTGACGGACATCCGATGGCCGTAATTTTTATATCAACCCAAATTCCTTGTGTTATTGCGAGTGGAGCTTGTCATCACCCTCTCTTCATACGATTGAATTAAATTTTTGTACTGAACAACATTCTGTTTCCATTACTTGTACGCCGAGCGATTTCAAGCTATACTTGATTTGGGCAGGGCTCCGTTCCTACCGTGTTCCTCTCTGGCACATGGGACGTCTTACTTTGCACTTGTTTATCGGTCTGATAGCGTCAGTTGTTAGGAAAAGGTTATTGCGCACTCGATTGTCACTTCTGTGTGTCGATTTTCTGGTTTCTCCCCGACTCTGGCAAATCAGCCGTTAGGCAATGGCAGGTCCAGCATTTTGCGACATTCCAGTGGAAGTCATCTCCACAATCTGGCTAGACCGGCCCAACCTGAGTTTCGCATCAATGACCGTGGCTGATATGGCTATGACCATGGTCTGCCAATCGACCGAGCCTCCTCAGCGGAGAAAACTTACCCTTATCCTCTGTTGAACGATGTTCGTGGACTGAAGAGCATCACCGCCTCGTTAGAAATATAAGCGAGCTCGAACGCGGCGCATGCAAATAAACTCCGGTATCACCGTTGGACTAGACGAGTTGTGGTCCTATCATCGTCTTCCCACGAAACCCACCTAGCGCCAATACTTCTGACCTAATGCTACGGTGCATCTCAAGCTACACATGTGATGTGTGTACGGCCAGCAAACTATACAGAACGACACTTCTATGAAGGTGCAAGTCAGTGTTATCACCAGGCCACATCACTGCGCGCCCGCTGCTGCCACCGCACATAAACGCTGCTTCGCAAGCAGCGCTCATTGAAAGCATACTCCCAATGGCATTATTTGTGCTGAGCGGCCGTTTCTCATCTTTAAAGCAATTACGAACACATAATCATGTTATCTGCCCTATCTTCTCACAGAATACTGACGCCACATCGACCCCAGAAGCATCTCAAGTTGACAACTGACTTCAGCGTATTGTAAGAAGTCCCTTCTCCAGTACCACCGTCACTTTACGAAGGCTGTAAGGTAGTGTCTAGATGTAAGTTTCTTCGTTAGACGGATCGGTTGAAAAGACTATGGAATGGTCTACCAAACCGCCTGATTTGTCCGTTAAGTGTCTCCCTTGGACTGTGTAAAGCCGAAATCAAACGAAAATATCTTCGAGGTATGTCAAAATACCTCGTTACTGGAGTTATCCAGCTCAGTCTGAAACGCACAACAATCCTGGGATAAAACAACTGACCACATCATCTATGATGCGTCAGCTTGCGTTATCGATTGAAAACGAACCTGGTTTCCCCAGGTATCTTTGCTACTACGTTTCTACTTGATAGTATCCTGTTAAATAAATTCGTTCCGGTTACAAAACGGCATCAACTGTATAGTTTGAAATATTGACTGACGGAATGGGATATTTTTTTCCTTATTGAAAGTACGTTTAAAGGTGAAAACAGTGGTGATCAGCGGTAGCTTGTGGTTACTTCGTTGAAGACAGGCAACATTGGATTAATCGTTTTAAACTAGACACCTGTCTGTGTACGACGATCTTAATGGACTCTTATGAAATTGTGATCTCCCAATGTGGTCTCCCCACCGGTAAGTGTTCTCGTTTGGTGTTCGTTACCGATGAGGACACACCTGCACACCTGATGAAACCGCTTACAAGACCACTACGCATTCGGTTGATTGCTATTAGAAGATTTGCTATGCAATGATTACTGTTTCCTTGTTTTCGGCTGATGCGTTAACGAAAATTAACTGACAAAATTTCGGTTCGTTTCTTATTTACAGATACGTGGCTGCTACAGATTGACCATTGTATGGGTCCAGATCTAGCATAAATGAAACTAGCAGCTTCACGCAATCATCGGTTGATATACGAAGCTGTTGGATCGTTCCAGACTACTTTTCAACTATTTAGAATTATATATATATATATAATGGACCGCACTGAGTAGTACGACAGACAGGGAGTTCATCCTCGTTTTAACGACCACGCATTTGCCGCAGTTGGCAGATCCGCATGTTTAATGGTCGTCGAAGGGTAGGTTCTCCCTCGATGGCTGCATTTCGCACCTCCTGCTACACTGCACAAGCACGACCCAGTTCGTTCAGACTAGTCAGAACGGAGGCCTTGATTGCTAACTTAATGAGCTCAGTCACCCAATCCACTGTAACTCCGTAGTTGAAAGGTTCGCCGGTTTTTGCTAGGGACCCATGTTCGACTCTATATACGGCTTACCGAACACTTCACATTGTTTACCGTTGGTAGTAGCCAACAACAGTGAAGTGATAGTTTAGACTGGTAAGAGACAGCAACATTGAGGGTTCCATAATGGTTGGCGGTATCCGATTCGGATTAGCCTGTCACAATGACCGNTAATTTTTATATCAACCCAAATTCCTTGTGTTATTGCGAGTGGAGCTTGTCATCACCCTCTCTTCATACGATTGAATTAAATTTTTGTACTGAACAACATTCTGTTTCCATTACTTGTACGCCGAGCGATTTCAAGCTATACTTGATTTGGGCAGGGCTCCGTTCCTACCGTGTTCCTCTCTGGCACATGGGACGTCTTACTTTGCACTTGTTTATCGGTCTGATAGCGTCAGTTGTTAGGAAAAGGTTATTGCGCACTCGATTGTCACTTCTGTGTGTCGATTTTCTGGTTTCTCCCCGACTCTGGCAAATCAGCCGTTAGGCAATGGCAGGTCCAGCATTTTGCGACATTCCAGTGGAAGTCATCTCCACAATCTGGCTAGACCGGCCCAACCTGAGTTTCGCATCAATGACCGTGGCTGATATGGCTATGACCATGGTCTGCCAATCGACCGAGCCTCCTCAGCGGAGAAAACTTACCCTTATCCTCTGTTGAACGATGTTCGTGGACTGAAGAGCATCACCGCCTCGTTAGAAATATAAGCGAGCTCGAACGCGGCGCATGCAAATAAACTCCGGTATCACCGTTGGACTAGACGAGTTGTGGTCCTATCATCGTCTTCCCACGAAACCCACCTAGCGCCAATACTTCTGACCTAATGCTACGGTGCATCTCAAGCTACACATGTGATGTGTGTACGGCCAGCAAACTATACAGAACGACACTTCTATGAAGGTGCAAGTCAGTGTTATCACCAGGCCACATCACTGCGCGCCCGCTGCTGCCACCGCACATAAACGCTGCTTCGCAAGCAGCGCTCATTGAAAGCATACTCCCAATGGCATTATTTGTGCTGAGCGGCCGTTTCTCATCTTTAAAGCAATTACGAACACATAATCATGTTATCTGCCCTATCTTCTCACAGAATACTGACGCCACATCGACCCCAGAAGCATCTCAAGTTGACAACTGACTTCAGCGTATTGTAAGAAGTCCCTTCTCCAGTACCACCGTCACTTTACGAAGGCTGTAAGGTAGTGTCTAGATGTAAGTTTCTTCGTTAGACGGATCGGTTGAAAAGACTATGGAATGGTCTACCAAACCGCCTGATTTGTCCGTTAAGTGTCTCCCTTGGACTGTGTAAAGCCGAAATCAAACGAAAATATCTTCGAGGTATGTCAAAATACCTCGTTACTGGAGTTATCCAGCTCAGTCTGAAACGCACAACAATCCTGGGATAAAACAACTGACCACATCATCTATGATGCGTCAGCTTGCGTTATCGATTGAAAACGAACCTGGTTTCCCCAGGTATCTTTGCTACTACGTTTCTACTTGATAGTATCCTGTTAAATAAATTCGTTCCGGTTACAAAACGGCATCAACTGTATAGTTTGAAATATTGACTGACGGAATGGGATATTTTTTTCCTTATTGAAAGTACGTTTAAAGGTGAAAACAGTGGTGATCAGCGGTAGCTTGTGGTTACTTCGTTGAAGACAGGCAACATTGGATTAATCGTTTTAAACTAGACACCTGTCTGTGTACGACGATCTTAATGGACTCTTATGAAATTGTGATCTCCCAATGTGGTCTCCCCACCGGTAAGTGTTCTCGTTTGGTGTTCGTTACCGATGAGGACACACCTGCACACCTGATGAAACCGCTTACAAGACCACTACGCATTCGGTTGATTGCTATTAGAAGATTTGCTATGCAATGATTACTGTTTCCTTGTTTTCGGCTGATGCGTTAACGAAAATTAACTGACAAAATTTCGGTTCGTTTCTTATTTACAGATACGTGGCTGCTACAGATTGACCATTGTATGGGTCCAGATCTAGCATAAATGAAACTAGCAGCTTCACGCAATCATCGGTTGATATACGAAGCTGTTGGATCGTTCCAGACTACTTTTCAACTATTTAGAATTATATATATAATGGACCGCACTGAGTAGTACGACAGACAGGGAGTTCATCCTCGTTTTAACGACCACGCATTTGCCGCAGTTGGCAGATCCGCATGTTTAATGGTCGTCGAAGGGTAGGTTCTCCCTCGATGGCTGCATTTCGCACCTCCTGCTACACTGCACAAGCACGACCCAGTTCGTTCAGACTAGTCAGAACGGAGGCCTTGATTGCTAACTTAATGAGCTCAGTCACCCAATCCACTGTAACTCCGTAGTTGAAAGGTTCGCCGGTTTTTGCTAGGGACCCATGTTCGACTCTATATACGGCTTACCGAACACTTCACATTGTTTACCGTTGGTAGTAGCCAACAACAGTGAAGTGATAGTTTAGACTGGTAAGAGACAGCAACATTGAGGGTTCCATAATGGTTGGCGGTATCCGATTCGGATTAGCCTGTCACAATGACCGAAGTCAAAGGACGCCTGCGCTTATCCGTCACTGCAATTGGCTTGCGCTGCACCAATTGCAGTTCCATCCACACACCACATATCCAGTGTAAACCCGAAGGAATAAGACCGGGGGGTGTGCCAGTGGGGGCCTTTCTGTCCAGCCGGCCAATGCTGGTTGGCTAAGCAAACTCATCTCTCGGAAACTAAACAGAGAGAGGCTGCAATGACGAGATCTAGACTAGGAAGAAAGATTTGTGAAGTGTAATACAAGAATCATTGCACTAAAGGAGTGCAGGTTAGTGCATCCGAAGGAGGATACGGTTGAAAAACAAAATTCTCATTGAACTATGAAAAGCCAGGCAGACCATTCATCATACAACACACCAACAATGCCGAAGAAAAGAATGTATAGAAGTCCACAGACACTCACGCATCTGCTTTTTGTCTGGCTGCTCCTCTTCGGCCAATCTGACAAGGTTGAATCCGCAAGGACCGAAGTCACAGTCAGCACAGCCCTCCGGATCTAAACAGCACGCAAGCCTGACCACCACGCCAAGGTAGCAGAAAGGGTCAGGGGGTTCCATAATACACAGATAGTAGACGTACGGATATCTTAGACGGTGGGCATAACATAAATTCTACCAAATGCGTCTGGAGTTTCAACTACTGCTCCAAAGACAAAAAACCGTTCATTTTATAATCCTTGTTACTTAGATTTTCTACCCCTGTGAAAAGACAGGTTCGTTTGAAAATGTGATCAATTTGGAAGTGCGTGTTTGGGCAAAGAGCTCACATATGTGCAAGGTTGATCAACGTTGACGTGTACACATTTGTAACGAAAATCTATACGATTCACTGCTTATCTAAAACCCGACACAATAGAAGATCTAACAGATGACCCTTCCAAAGTCGCTTTAGGATTGGGCAAACAGTTTCAACGTTGTACCTTTTGTTATTCGCCAAAAGCCTTGTTCTGTATTGCACCGATCGGATTGCAGCTTGTGGTTGCATGTGCTATTGAAATCAGTCAGACAGACTCTGAATAAGCGGTCACCGTGGCCACATACCTTCCTACAACCTTGGTGACCACGACCCCGTGATCTAGTGGATAAATGTTTGGGTTACAATCTGCCACTTAATCACGGAACGTATGCTGGAGTCCCCGGCGTGCGTGGTGCTTAAGAGACCCAACTAGGTAGAAACAGCAGTTCCCCGCTTAGCCGATGGCCAGTGGAACCAATTGCTTGCAAAATCCTTTTCCAGCCTGTTCGGAGGCCGCGGTGATTCGATTTCAGTGTATGGATAAAAATGGGGGTGGGCAACAGCTAAGGAAAGTGACCTGATAATGGTTTTGAAAATAATGGATTCCTTACTTTCGGTGTTCACCTAGTGCATGAAGAGTGAATGTAGAGGCAGCAAGACTGATGGTGCAAGGGGATTCAGTTCTTCTAAAGCGCCGAGTAATACTTTATGGGAACATTTGCACAATGCTTTCGACAGTCGGAGGTAGGACGGTATAATGACGCAGGTTAACTCATCCGTATGGGTCAAGCTAATAGATGATGCTATTGTGGTGGATTGCCAGGTCGGGGGTGCGAGTTT